>JAVQJD010087925.1:0-41370 GCA_036023655.1 Nannoperca australis
TGTGTGTGTGTGTGTGTGTGTGTGTGTGTGTGTGTGTGTGTGCGGTGTGTCTGGCATGTCAGCTGTGGCTGGCTAACAAGCTGCACCCTCAACAGCCAATTATCTAGAGCATGGCAACTGGCCCATACCTGCAAGGTGTGTGTGTGTGTGTGTGTGTGTGATTCAGAGCGTGGCAGCTGTGTCATACCTGCGAGCGTCTTCGGGACACTCTCCTTGTCTGTAATGGAGCTGAAGAGGGGGATTGTGGGAGAAATGAAGGACAAAACTGATATCTTCCGTGTCCCTCTCGTCTTTTTCTCTCCCTGTCTCCTTCCCACATGTGAGGAAGGGCGGCGTGGACGCTTTTCTCTTGCCTCCTTGGAGGGCAGAGAGGAGACAGGGTGCCAGAGGCCATATACACCCCCATTTAACACGCACACACACACCCACCCACACACACACGCACAGACTCGGACAATACACACAGCTGCATACGAAGAATGCAAATGTTCAACAAACACACACACACACACACACAAGAATATCAAGGACATTTCTCACCCTCACCATCGAGCTAACACAGTCTTCATGGTGCTTCATCAAAGAAGAAGAAGAAGAAGAAGAAACAAAACACTAGTCAATAATTCAAGTGTAACTTGTAGCGAGTAACTCCTCTAATAAAAACGTTTACAACTTAAAGGGTAGAGAAAGATGCTGGCAAATATATTACTATTATTATTATTATTAAGGTAAGGCTGACAGAAAAGATCCTCATTCTGGATCTAGATTCAGATACCACTCATACTGTAGGTGGAGCATTCACCCTCAGATGATGCAACTACATGTGAAACGTAGTTTTGAAAACCCTTTGGGTAAAGAAATGAGAGAAATCAATGATATCAAAATGTGACTCACTTGCACACAGATTTAAGAGCATCAGATTGCCTGGATCTGCTGCTGCTGCTGTTCACAATGTGAGAGTGGAGATTTTCAGAATAAAACACAGGTAAAGACAGGTGGAGCTTCTCGCTTGTTGGAATGTATCTCCACTTTCTCTTTTTCCATCCCTCCTTTCCTTCTCTCTCTTTTCCCTTCCCCTTTTCTCTCACCGTGACCAGAAGAAGTTCTTCTGCACTGGTGCCCCTCCATCCATCCTTCCAAGCAGAAAACCTCTATGCACACACACACGGACACTCCTCCCACCTACCCACACACACACCTACCTCCCGCCCCCGCCACATGCATACACACTCACCACCGGCCACACCAGCGGAGGCCTTAGGGCTCAGCCATCTGCTGCCCACCCAGCCCATCTCCCCCCTCTGTAGTACCCACCTTCCCAACATATGCAGCCCTTGCCCTGGGTGAGGTGGCAGGGGCACTGGCCCCGGCCCAGGCCAAGAGATCGGGGTGAAGGAGCACATATGTAGCCCAGACGGTGTGTGTGAGAGAGAGAGGAGGGGGAGAAGAGACACAGAGACAAATCATGGATGAGATCGCTCTCTCCTTTAATCTCTACATCTTTTCCTCGCTCTGTCTCACCCATATGGCCCGTTTCTTGCATGTTCAGTGACCACCAAGGTCGCACCCTGCAAAGGGCTAGTGAGGCCTCAAGCAAGGCAACTGAGAGCCGGACAGAGAGAGAGAGGCATGAGGGGGGGGGAGGTGATGGCGGTGGGGTTGGCATTGTCACTGAGACACCTCCCTTTTTTGCATCCCTTTTTTCTACCCTTCACTTCCTCTGTCTCTCTCTTCCCTCTGTTAAATCTTGCCTCGGGGCATTCTCGGACACAAAAGGCAGAAAAAAACGAGTGTGGCACTTTCATCCTCCCATCATCCTTTCCATCCATCTACCCGACCCTCTGTCTCTTACGGGTTAGATGTGTGTGTGTGTGTGTGGAACAAGCGATATGACAGCAGGGGTGGACGTTTTGTTTCAACACTAACATTAATTACATTGACTATTCCAAAGTCTTCCATATTTCATGAGTGTTCTTCTGCATGCACAGGCGATGCACCGCTCTGCTATTCTCTTTAGTCTTCCTGTGCCTCTTTACGCGATCCAGGAAACTCACGTCAGGATCAGGTCGGGTTAGAAATCTAACAGGAAAGTTCACCGACTGCAGTTGTGGTAACAGTTGTAGTTACCGGCAGTCGTTCAAGTTCAGTACAGCTTAATTAGGAAAAGATTAAATGCAGCAATAATGCAGCTACAGAGCACATTTGGTAACCATAGTAATAGAGATTTCCTCAATATGTCAGTTTGTGGGCAACAAAAGCAGTGAATGCACTCTGTTGGCTGCAATGGAAACAATAACAATTAATTATACCTTTCCCCAAAAATGCAAATGTGCTGATAATCCCCACAAATCACACCCTCAAGAATGATGACAATCAACTTCCTTCAGCTCTTCAAACTTACAAGTTCAGTAAGAAAGATGAGCTGCAACTTTTCATTTAATGTCACATTATTAATATAAACATCTACGCATGCTGAAAGACGCCCACCTGTGTAGCTGACTTTACTGTCTATTGTGCATTAATGTGTCAGGTCAGCTCCTTTATTGTACTGAAGATAAAATCTATCACCTGTGATTCTGTATGGAAAGCTGCTTTAAGATCACTCTTCTGTCTGTGTCATCTTTGTTTTTAATCTGACAGAAGTGTGTGTGTGTGTGTGTGTGTGTGTGTGTGTGTGTGTGTGTGTGTGTGTGTGTGTGCTGCGTCTGATGGATCAGTGATTAAATAAATAATGCTAACCTTTCCTGTAACCTTTCCCCCCCTCCCCAGCCCCCGTCTGACCTTACAAGACCTACGCACATTAAAGACTCCTCTCTTTTCCTTCATCTCTCCCCTCCACCTCACCCACCCTTTCTTCATCTTTTTACATAACTCTTTCTCTCTTCCTCCTTTTTTCCTCACTTGCTAATACTTACTTAGCTTCTGTGCTTCTTCTTTCCTCATGCAGTGTGAACCGACGTCACACAATTAAACACTGATTATAGCCGTCGCCATGTTTGTAGTTTTCTTCACAGGAAGTGGAACCAAGCTAGGATGTCTCATCCATGTTGACTTTTTTTTTTACTTTGAAACCTGTAGTCAAGGTGACAAAACGATCTCAACTCAACGTCCACTTACTTACTTTCTTACCAGCTTGTTTCCTGTCAGACCAGCGTAACCATCTCTTTTTGGCTTTTCATTCCCTTTCTAAGGAAATATAATGCCATTAAACCAGTTTCTATAGGTAAGAAGACACAATTCCCAAAGAAGGAACACAACAAACACACAGTATTTTTGCAGGGTGGAACAGTGTTAATGATATTGTCTCTACAGTAAATAACACACATTACTTTATGTGCATAGCACTGGTCAGTATCTTCATTTTTCTCTTTCTATCCACTACTCACTAGTTTATCTCTCTCTCTTTCTCCCCTTTTCTTCTTTTCAAGCGAACTTACTTCCTACAGGCCTCTGCTTCTGTTTCCTCCTCTTTCCTCTCACCAGTCCAACCCCTGATCCCCCTGTTTCCTTCTTTTAACATTCATCTGTGTGTGATCTTTAAGATCTGCAGGTTCAAACGACTACTCTCACCACGCCCTGCCACTGAACTCACCAAGAGGTCGCTGAGACACCACAACACGTGTGTGTGTGTGTGTGTGTGTGTGTGTGTGTGTGTGTTTCTGTCTCCCTGATCTCCCGCTCTAATACCCTGAGGACCTTTGGTTCCTTAACTATAGGAGGTCCTAAGCAACAAACCCACACGCAAACCCACAGCGTACACACATGCACACACACACACATCTTCAGAGGATATCAAAGATTAGACATCAATCATTCTCACCTCTTGAAGTCTTGAAGAACGAGCACCTCATGTGAAAGGTCAGCGCACGCCTGGAGAGCGACGACTAAATCAATATGCAACAGTAAAGGTGATGATGAGGATGAATAAGAGAAAGAAGAGTGGGGAGGAGGAGGAGGACAAAAATAAATATAAGCAGGTAATATAAGAACAGATGGGATGAGTTTATGTAATCTTGCAAAGAAAGACAAACACTTGTTATTTAATAAATACTTTTACTAGCAATCAGAAGGAGTTGCCAACAATATTCATGCAGATGCTTTAAAGTGGCTGAAATCAGTATATTAATATTATATATTATATATATATATATTAATACAGTGGATGACTTCTTGTACTGTAGTCACTCGTAGTAGGACACACAGAGAACTGTCTCCTCTCAGCTCTACAGAGCTTCACAGCCCTCATGATGTTGTTTTCTGCAACCAGAGGAAAACACTGTCCACAACCTGCCCCGCACCAGACAGCAGACAGACGAGTTGTTCGGGATGTTCCTCTCAGGAGTTAGTGAAGACCCGTAATAGAGTTACAAGAAAAAGAGTATTGTTGTTCTTCTATTCGTTAGGTGAACGAAGTCCAAATCACTTATTGCGTAGAAGTGGAGAGTCCATATGTATATTTTCAGTACTCTTATATACACCGTGTTGAGTCATTGAGGGATTGCAGGTGAGCCAGGTGTGGTTGTTCAAATCTGCTTGTAGTATTATACATTATATATTCTATACCTGGTGTGAGTGATCTTGAGGGCGTCATCAGTCCGTGTTGGTCTGTAATAATAAAGAAGAAAGCCTGTTTAACTTGTGTATTTGAAGTTAGTTTAGTTTCCCTTTCTCGTGGACAAAGCAAAGCCTTATAAATCTTCCATATCGCCTCAAGGCGATTTAATGGAATTAACTTTTCTCATTTACAGCAGCAGGAATAATACAGCAAGTTCTCCTGTGCTGGTCTGAACTTGTGTGCAGTTCTGTTGTGCTGAACTTTGCTTGGCCTGGAGTGCTGATTACCTGAGATAGGAGCATGGAAGCTTATCTCTAAACGCTTGGTGTTGGGATACGTATGATGTCAGACCAGTTGTCATAATGCTTTTTAGGCTGCGTGTACAGATAAGCTTTGGGATCTGGAGAAGGTAGAGACATATTCAGGTAGCAAACAAGACACAATTGAAATTGGAGCAAGAGAAAGGGCCTCGTTTCTGTTTGTTCAAGTGTGTGTGTGATGTTCTTCTACACCGAGCCTACTTTAGCTCACCGAACTCCCCGAGCAGTGACCGGAGCAGTAAGCCCCCCGTCCAAACACTTGGAAACTGGAACGAGGCGAGGAGAAAGAGAGGATGGATGGGAAAGAAAGGGAGCGATGCGATGGGGGAGAAAAAGGATGGAGCGCAAAGAAAGGGAGGACAGGAGAAGAGCGGAAGCAGAGACAGACAGACAGAGCAGCAGCATATGGAACGGCACAAAACAGAAAGAACTGACGAATGAATGGAACCAAACGAAAGGAGGAGAAGTGTTGGATTGAGGGATGAGAGGGAAGGCGAGGCCACCTCATCTTCTCCCTCTCCTCCTCTCGTCCCTCCCCCTCCCCCCCCCGTGAGAATGCTGTGTGTGTTTTCTTCCTCGTCAGATCTGCCGCGCTTTCATTCGCACACAAAGACGGGACGTAGACGATGCTGGCAGAGGGGGGCGTGAAGGAGCTGGCAGAGGTGTGTGTGTGTGAGAGAGAGAGAGACAGATAAAGAGACACTGGCTCACCTGCCTGGCAGACGATGGCCTGTCTGTATTAGATGTCCCACTTAACACACACACACACACACACACACTTCAGCTCAACACCAGCACGGGCTGACTTCCTCCTGCCTCGCTCTGCATACACACACACTGCAGTGTAACTTCTGTGCAGCTTTACTTTTACTCTTTCTCATAATAATAATAATAACCTGGAGATAAGACACAGGGATGCACCTGATACTGATTCTGATAACTCATGCTGTCTCCTTTTGCCATTAAGTTTGTAGTCCTGCTGGCAGCGTTGTGGCTTTTTGGATGGTCTTATGTCGGTCTTTGGGTCGATCCACCGCTTTGATCCACTCTGAAATATCTCTGGTGTCTGGAGAGGATGGATCCTACTGACTCTGGTGATCCCTTGACTTTTGCTCGATGGGTTTTTGGTTTTGAATAATACGTCGTGACAACCATCGGATGGACTGCAGTGTAAAAACCCCTCTGACTTTTCCTCTAGTGCTATCATCAAGTCCGCATTTTAGTTTGTCCAGTACTTTAGTTTATGACCAAATAAATGTCTTTCCCATAAGTCTCAGCTGCACAGATCTTAGCAGGCTAACGGGCTAAAATAAGAGGAACATGGTAAAAGGTCGACCTGCTAGTCACCAGCATGTTAATATAAGTGCAGCCTCGCAGAGCTGCTAGCGTGGCTGTGGACTCTTAGTCTTGTTCTTCAGTGCTGTGAGCACATTCATTACATCACATTACATTTAAGCATTTAACAGACGCTTGTATCCAAAGCGACTTCCAGATCAGAGCTTTACATAAAGTGCACAGAACCATGATGGACAACAACAAGACGTCTCATTAAACTTGTAAGAGATGAATCACAAGTGCTGTAAGTAAGAACATCGCTGCCAATGGCAGAATCCAAAAGAGCATTAAATCGAAGAACAGATGATCTTTGTACATTAACAAAATACATTCAATACAATTCCACTATAATAACGTACAATATGCTGTACGTGTAGAAATATGTAGAATGTACTAAATGTACATCTTTTAAGTGCTGTTGTATTCCCGGAACAAATTAGTTTTTAGTCTTTTCTTGAAAGACTCAATCTAAATTCAGTTCACCAGGCAGAAATCTTACAGGCAGAAATTTTAAAATAAATAAAACCAAACTGTGGATACCACTAGAATAGTCTTTTATTTGGATTAGGGGTGAGGTAACCACCCGCTAGTCCGCTTAACAATGAGAGCTTATATCTGTGTAGTTACTGTAGTATTTTGATGAGTGTATTTGCAGGAAAGATACTAGAAAAAGACTGATTGCACTACTTGTTTAATAAGAACAGAGGATAACAACGCTATAAGTGACTGCATCTTTTTCACAGTTGGATTTATTGTTTGTAATAGAATTTGTGTGCAGATCATTTCCTTTCCTTTTTATCGAGCAGAAGAGTTTAGAAAAAAAAACTGTTGGCTAAAAAGTCAAATTGCTGCCCAGCAGCTGCAGCAGAATGAGTGAAAATGTGTCCATGCTAAAGAAATTGGAGGGGTCTGCAATGCGACACAAACAAACAATAAACAAGGAAGCAAACAAATTGACGTGCACACACACACACAAAGCAATCCGCTAAGCTGCAATTAGCTTGTTTTAAAGGAAACAAATAACAGTAATTTCAACAGAACAGCATCCATAACAATTCACCCCTAAAGGGGATCAGACACACACACACACACACACACACTGGAGAGCAGGATACATTCATACATACGGATACACACATGTACACATGCACACTCTCTCTCTCTCTCTCTCTCTCTCTCTCTCACACACACACACACACACACACACACACACACACAGTCGGGTATGTGCAAGCAGTCATATTCAAATACAACACACACACACCTCCATTAAGTGTACTTGAGAGCAGCAGAGAGGGTCAGCTCAGTGTCTGAGTTATTACGCTACTTTGTTCTGCCTCAGTGGGAAGGCTGCACCCCGCGCACACACACACACAAAGAATTATTGTCACCTATCAACACTCAAGGTGCAAATATAAAAGGGTTGGTTTGATAATGGATTGAAAGAGATGAATGAAAGAATGGCTAAAAAAGATGGATGGATGGATGACAGGGAGAGAAAGCATCTGCTCGCTGTTTCTTTGCGTGTGTGCAGAAGTTTGCAGCTGGCTGGGGGAAGTGGCCTCTGTCTCTCCCTCTTTATGTCTCCCCACCTCTCTCCGTCCATCTATCCATCCCTTCCTCTCTGTCTGGGCATACAACAATGGCATGAAACATCTGCGGCTACCAGGTAATTATGGCTGAGCCAAAACAGTAGGCAGTGCCGCGCCGACCAGCTCCGGCAGACCGCAATTAGCCGTGCATCTCCATCTCCCCTCACTCTGCCTCACTCCCCCGATGACCAGCGCATTATCTCTCTGAAGAGACCCGGGAGACGGCAGAGAGTGGAGGGGGAACAAAAGACGGATGAGTCGAGTCGAGAGAGATGAGGACAGTCACACCACCAGAAATGTCCATCTGAACAAGGCTTTCTTTGGAGAGTTTATATAAGCAATCGTTTTACTCAAGTGAATCTTTATGTTGCTGCTCTTTCACCTGCTTCTGGTACAACATTGTCTGGGAACGCCCACAGGAGGTGATGTTTTAGGTTTGTGACCATACTTTTGGGCTTTGGGATTCAACAGATTGTTGTTTCATTTGATTATTTCGTCTCGATTTCTTCTTGTACCGGTCCCACATCTGATTTCACTATCGCCATAAAAGGCCCTAATAAATAAGGAATAAAGCCAGCAAGTCAATTCAAATTCAAATCCAAAACTTTTCCATGGAGGCAGCTTCCCTCGCCTTCTCACATTTACCGTCCACTGTCTCATTACGCGTGTTTGATTGGTAGGTGCACGAGTGTTAGTGCGCGCCCACGTTTACATGTGTCAGTGTGCGTCCGTGTTAGCTCTTCCCTGTTTGTGCAATTGTTTGCTTATGCATGTGCACCCCGAGAGCGCACGTGTGTTTCGACTGCGGGTGCATTTTATGATGTGTGCTTTTTTTCTCTTCTTAGTCCAGGAGTCCCCGTCAGGACCCCTAGGCATCCCTGTGCCTGCCTGCCAAAAACGTCTGCATCTCCTGGACCCCCTCAAGGCAGGGGACAGCCAAATGTCACTTGGACCCTCTACAGAGTGCTGAGAGGAGGACAGGAAGAGGCGAGTGGGGGGAGGACACGGGGAATGGAATGAGAGGGAGACGAAAGTTAAAGAGGAGATACGAGGAAGGAGTTTGAGATGGAAGGAGTGAGAAACTGATAAGCAAATGTTCACAGTCAAAGTCACAATAATAGTGACTCGATGATCTCTTGACAAGCCGACTGTAATTTTACTGCTTTTTTTAGTCTTTTATTAACTCCTTCCTGTCTTTGTATTTACTCGTGCTAGCGATTAAAACTAAAGAGTAACACCACTATCAGCAACACAGGTGGATCAAAGTGAACAATCATCCCGGTGCACATTAACTGTAAATGTATAATATTTTACGTGGCTGTTGAGCAGGTTGCATGTGTTCTTGGAATGATCCCCCCCCCCCCCCCGCTCCCAGGCAGCCGCTGGCTTTGGCACACTTTTGTAAATACAGGATGAAAATCAATGTATTTATTTCCTGCTTGAAATCCAGGTTGATTTGTGGGAATAAACTCTGCATTCTCAGGTGCCGAGCAACATTTAATGCATTTGTGGCGCTGTCGACTAAATGTGAAGTATTAAACAGAAGGTGAATATCTGTGGCATGAATATAAATATGTGGTATGCTTTGGAAAGTGGTTGATAGTAATGTGTAGTACGCTGCAGGGTGTTACTCAGAGGAACAAGCTGAGTAACTAGAGGATGTTTTTCTTCATTTGTCCTGTAAGGTAATTCACTGTTTAATGCAGTGTAAAATGACATGCTGTGAAACACTTACGATCAATAATGTTTCTATGGAAGTCAGTCAGGCATACATCCCTTCCCCCCAAAAAACCCATTCACATTGTTATAAAGACTTCTCTTGCCCACATTCCACATTCATCTCTGCCAGCCCCTTGTGTCCTTTGCACCTTGTCCTTGCATGGGTGGACAAGTGAAAGACAAGGACAAGATGTCTGGTTCCCTCACATATAGAACATTTATTCATACAGTAGACTGGGAAAGATATAAATCTACTGTGGTCATTTTTAATAGCTAACTCACTCTCTCTCTCTCTCTGTGTGTGTGTGTGTGTGTGTGTGTGTGTGTGTGTGTGTGTGTGTGTGTGTGCGGTAGATGAAGGAATATGACAGGATAATAACATTATTCTGGGTCACAGCTGCTGAGATGAAAACACACACACACACACACACAAACACACACACTTACTTGTAACCTTCTGTTTAACCTTAATTCCCAATAGAGCTACACACACACCGCACACACACACACACACCCCGTGTGGACTACTGGATAAACAGTATCGAACAGGGATTTACATGGAGCAGATACTCAAATAGAAACCATAGAGCGGCCTTCACACCTTTCTTCTCCGATTGATTGGACATGAACATCTCTGTGCTGATAAAGGGTCAAGTCCACAGAGAGAAAGACGTAGAAGTGAAAAAACCTTTAATTTCAGTTCATTACAGACAGAAACTGCAGCTTTTATTTTCAGTTTCTCAGTACATGTAGGCAAATCACCGTAACTGCTGTGCATTTGTATGTTTTTATACTTTCATTTATTTAAATCACTTTTGCTGCCAGATTACAGTGTCTTCGGTGGCTAAAGTGAGGCTGTTAAAACGCTGGAATAATGCTGCATTAGAAAGGCAGGTAACTTAGAATTAGCAGGAAGGTGGAGTGTGTAATTAAACCAGTTGCCGTTCATTTACAATCCGATGCATAATTCAGGCAGCTGTGCACATGAGAACAGAAAGGACTGGCTGTAACTAGCAGCTAGCTCTCCAAACAGCACCTACACAGCAATTACGGATGAGAGATAGGTGTGTGTGTGTGTGTGTGTGTGTGTGTACACATTCACTAAGTTAATGACTGTGTGGACGTGACAGTCTAAATGTGTTCATCTGTAACATTTTATCCTGGTTCACCTCACTCAGCCACTGTCACGCAGCAAACACACACACACACACACACACTCTCTCTCTCGCTCTCACACACTCACACTCACTCACTCACACACACACACACACAGGCTCGCAAAGCAGGAAAGTGTAGGGAGAGAGAGAGAAAAAAGAGGGAGGCACAAAATGAGTCCATTTCCCAAAACGCTGGAACTTTTTCAAGAATTCAGGGACTTTTCTTCAACCTTTTCAGACTCTTCGTGGTCACGGCGCTGTCCTAAAAACACAGAGGTAATGGCTAACAAATATTTCAGTTTCACACATGTCATTTTTTTATTTATAATTACTGCCATGGTCGAGGTGCATTTTCAGAGTTTGAAACCTGATTGGTGCACGGACGTATGTGACATCACCTTTTGTCCGACGATTCCCTGCCCGCTGAGGAGAGCACAGAGAAAAACACAAATACATAAACAACCAAAGCAAGCAAACACAAAGCTGATGTGAGATGCTGATTGAGAAAATAATTGTTCCTATTTCCTTGATTATGTTAGTGGCAAAGGGTCCAAATAGGGAAGGTTTTCCAATTGGACATCCAATTATCCATTCAGGACTAGACCTTATCCAAGCATGCATTGTGGGTAGAGGCAGGAACCAACGAGTTCACCTGATCTGTCCTCATGTCCTACACGATATAGAGCACCAGTGATGCACTGAGCTGCAGCATTTGAGCCAACAGGACAGAAGTGACTGAAATAAATGGAAATCCTACAACAATTTAAATTGGAACAGGAAGCAGGAGTGTGTGTTAATAATGAGGCTGCACACACTTCTACTGCTGCATTATTTCCTGAGCTATGACTCCATGAGCCATGTTTGGGAAGACACTGGAGGGACTGGTCTCCATATGAAAAACCACTGGTAAGTGGTCCCAGACTTTAAAGTACAGATAATTATGTGATCTGTTACTCTTTTCTCCCGACCCCTCCACAGGATGTCAGAGCTTTTATTTGCAAACTGAAAATCCTTTCCTATCACAGATTAAGCATTTATCTGATGCTTTCTAATGTTTTCGCCCCTCCTGAGTGACTTATAAAGGCCATTATATATCAGTAAGGGACAGCAATCTAATTGCAAACACTAAGAATTAGAGAAATGTTTTTCTTTGGTGTCAGTAAAAGTGAAATCAAATCTGTGAAATAGCATCACCTACAGACCCCAAACGTTCAGTCTTCATTCAGTGTTTGCTGTACACTACACACATTAAGACTTGAATGGAGTTGTGAGATTCACTTAATCAGCATTTTGAAAATAGTTTATGTTTATGAATTTGCAATGAATGGAAGTGTACAAAGTGCCTGTTTTTAGCATGTTTATTAGCTATTAATACATAATTAAGGGGAGGAAGAGAGGGGTATCATTATTGGATGTTCACGTATCTCCCTCTTGTGGTTTCCCCCTGCAACTGCATCTCAGTCACAGGCTGTTTCAAAACCATTTTAGACAACAAATAACTTTATCATGTTGATATTGTAGACAGTTTTCCCTCCCACTGAAACCACTAACAAAAGCCATAGCCAAAGCCAAAAGCCAAAGTAGCCATAACATAAAAAGTGCGAGAAAGGTGATTACTTAGAGTGCATTTCCGAGTAATCAAGTACTTTATACAACATTTTAACTTTTTTAATATGATGGCAATTTCATGTTTATCAGACATTTAGAAACTTGTGTAAATGATATTTAACCAGAGAAGTCATCATTTACTCAAGATATTCAACCTTTTTACTGCATGAAGAGTCACAAAACTGAATCCATGCTGGAAAGAAAATATAGACCATAATGGAACACGGCAGATGTTGGACCCAGTTCCATTTCGTGATATAGGGCCACTACGCCGAGTAGGAGAGAAACTCTAATCAAGTTACGGTACACTTTTAGTAGAAACTAGGTACTCTATGTTATTCCAAAAGTCAATAATATAGTAATCTCATCACCGTGTGAAATTAGATGATGTACTGTATTAAAAGTCCGTAATGCTCCGTGACTCCCCAGAGATCTGGAATTGGGCCATGATTGGGTTCGTTGCGTCCGACCCAAACAGGAAGTTTTCACAGTTTACAGGCTAGCTAACTAGCCTGCGAGGTACATGCGCTGTTTCTTCTCCAGGTTTCAACCAATGTTTGACTTGTTTGGACTATCTGTCAGTGGCACAGATGACACACGGTTGACTCAGTAGCAGTCTGTGAGTGAATGTGTTATCGGCTTCTGTTTGTGGCATTAAACTTAAGCCGACTAGCTAGCTGTTATGCTAACGTTAGCTTGGTCACGAACCACGTACGTTGAGTCTGGGTGTTTTTCTGCATTGATTAGCTACGTGGTTCGGTATTAAGTTCCAGTGCTTTCTGCATTGTTTCGTGTCCACCCTCCATCTAGCTAACCGGACAGCACCGTAACATGAAGTTATGGAGGAGCGGAAGCTAAAAAGAAAGAGTCCCAGGACCTCCACCAACACGGCGGCTCCGACTGGTGGCTCCGGCCGGAAAACCAACGCTTCCTCCGGAGGACGACCTGCAGGCTACAGCCACAACATGGGGACTCACTCCAGCCAAAAAAGCAAGAGTAGGAGGTAACTTAGCTGTACGACTGCAAGTATTTTACTAATAATAGTTTTATATCTTCCTTAAAAATAAACTGGAACCACTCCTTTCTGACTGCTTTGTGGTGTTTGTCTTTTTCCAGGGGAGTTCGAGACAAACCCAGGCACAACCAGGGCATGGGTGGTAAAGCTAGTCAGAACCAGGGCCAGGCAGCTCCTACCATCCAGCACTCCTTTCTCACTGATGTCTCAGATGTGCAGGAGATGGAGAACGGCCTGCTCAGCCTCCTCAACGACTTCCACTCAGGGAAACTACAAGCATTTGGTAATTTGGATTTCAAGAGACCTTTGACCAGCACTCACATGGTCTCACATCTCTGTCTGGTCCTTAAACGCATCGTCCCTGGTTGTGTGTTAATAAAGAAATATAGCAGATGATTGAGCGTTTCAGACAAGATAATAGACACATGTCAACATATCTTTCTCCCCTCTGTGTCAGGCAACGAGTGCTCCATTGGCCAGATGGAGCATGTAAGAGAGATGCAGGAGAAGCTGGCCCGTTTGCACTTTGACCTCTATGGTGAGGTGGACGAAATGCCCGGGGACCAGAGGAAAGTGGCCTGCGACACCAACATGGACAAATTACTTCTTAATGTAAGACAGTGAAAGCATCATTTACCACATGACTTTACCCCAGCTGTGTTTTCTGCACGTAGAGCTTATTGTGTTGTTGCTTGTTTGTTATGTCGTCGTGAAGAAATGTGGTGTAACTATTTAACATCCCTGCACGGATTACACTGCTTATCCCCCACCCTCCAAGTGTTTAGAGTTTAGTAAGCTGCTTGTTTCATGTTGAACAGGATAAGGTGCTTTACAGTGATATAATAAGATCAAAATGTTCTGTTTCTCCACAGCTTGAGGAGCTGAGTTCTTCTATGTATCCTTTTGACACTTCACCAGTCTTTGTAAAGTTCTTCTTGTTCAAAACTTGACATTTCCGCCTGTGTTATTCCTTGACCCTGCTTCTCCAGTCAGAAACTGAATCTAGCGGACTCTCAAGAGATCCCGAGGACTGCCAGCATGTGACTCCCTCCTCTCTTGTCCTGCAGAGACAGCTTGAGGCATTATTTCTCCTATGTTTTATGGCAACAGAGCTGTTCACCAGCGTTCCTGTCTGTACAGGGGGATGGATGTATTGTAAGATGTCCAAACAGGGATGCACTGACGGCTTCGAGTATGGTTGTTACTAAACAGCAAGAGGACAACAATTACCTTCCCGAGACATGGTTGAATTCCACCACCTCTTTTCTTCACTGTGCTTTACTTGTTGGTGCATCCCTGTCGTGGCCTGTTTAAAATCAAGTTTTGCTCAGTTCACTCATTTTACAAACAATCTGTTTTACATTTGCAATACATTGTGCACCAAAGTGATGCTGATATAAAGCACTCATTCTGCTTTGTCCAACAGTTGATTCATTCACTCAAAAGGAAACCTTGAGTGTTTGTTAAAAGTGAACTGACTGCAAACGTGCTCCTTTGAGCTCCTTCCAGATATATATAAATCATTCTGTTGCACTTTGTCTTTTCTGTTGTCACAGGTCAGTTGTCAAACACATAGAGCTTTAAACCCGTGTTCATCCTGTCTGTGAGACGAGAACTACATTGAAGCGCACAGCAGATTGTGACTGCGCTGAATGTTCTGGGTAAAAAGCGAAGAAGCTGTGAGCCGTTTGCGATCTAGCTACGTCTGAGTGGCCTGATATCACCTCCAACACCTCGCTCAGTGTTGAATATATTTGCACATATCCACGCAACATGAGGAACACGCTGCACATTATCGCCCGTGTGTCGGTTTGACGCTGGAAAGAGAATAATCCAAATGTTGACATCACAACCATGCCTTAATTTTATAATTTCATCATTTCTGCCTTATTGGTTACAACCTTTTTAATGGACTTCCATAGAGCATGTTGGTTTTAGATTTGGACTGTGTTTTAAGATAATATAATCATTTGATGCTGCTTTGATCATAAATCCTACTTCTTATTTTAACCAGTGTTGTTGGGGGGTGTGGGACTGTTCTGAAGTGTAAAACTATTATTATTTTACTAAATAAAAGTGTTGTCTGAATCTCTTCACTACATTTGAAACACTTTAGATTGATTAGGTCATGTAGTAACTGTATGTGCAGGTTTTCCACATGTTCCTGACATGAGCAGTAGGAGTGTGGGGGGGCAGGTCCCATTCACCACCAAAAAAGACTGCATGCGTTGATTGATTATAATTTGAATGTAGCGTATCTCAAAGATTGGTGGACATTTGGCAGCTCAAAGTGCACCTTGTAGTCCATTACTTCTTGCGTGCAGTAATGTCACGTGAGTCCCCAAATGAATTCACTCCTTCGTACGTCAGAGAATAAACATCCTGTCACGTCTACTGGGCCGTGTGCAGGAATGTGCTCCTCATCCCTGTGTTGATGCGTCTCTAAGGTTACTGGGAGCAGAGAGCAGAGCAATGGCGGCCTGTTACTTGGTGTCAGAGAGCTAAATCTGACAGTGGGTGCGTTTTTACACAAGTTGAAGCGTTTTCTCAAAGTGTGACTTCATGGAGACGAACCCGAGATCAAGCCTTCACTCGGTGACGCAGCTCAGCGGGACGGACTGTGACCTGCTGCGGGCCCAAACCCGCTTCAGCGCCTGGACTCCCCTCAACAACAAGACCAGCAACCTGCAGGTGAGACGAGCCCGCGCCAGCAGAACCTGTCCTGGAGGCAGGCAACCTGCAGGTGATGTTAGGCTGGAGTTACTAATAACCACTAGATGGCAGGGATGACCATCATGTTGTAGCCTATGTGAGGCCGTCTGAGATTTAAAATGTAGGTCTGCATGCAATAAAAATGTAATCCGACATCTTAATGAAACCGGATTGGGGTGTTGCTGAAGCACATAAACCTTAAAATACTGTGTTATCAGTGACGCTAACATGAAGTTACAAACACTCAGGGTTTCGTTAATTGGCCAATTAACCTGATTGGGAACAGTTGCCTACAGACTGAAAGTCCCCTCTATGTGCGTCAGATGGGGTTTTTAGTCCCATTGCAACTTATTATAGCTACTGTACCACTTAGAGTAAGTAAAGTAGACTTAGCATTCACTTTCATCTGTATTTGTGAGAGGAAAAGCTGTCCGAGGTGGGGCCCAATATTTCTCTCCGTTTGAAAGAAATGTCAAAATCACATAATATTGTATATTATATGTATGACAATAACTTGTGTATGTTTTCCTGACTCCATTCTGCTCTATGGGTTAATTCACTACATCATGAGATGAGTCTTGGTCAGTTGAAAGCCACTTGTATGCAATGAGGCGCACCTTCCATACATTTATTGAATATATAAAGTTTTGTTGGTGTCCTTTTCCCGTTTACTCCCAGTTATTTGAGGAGAGGATGAACCTTGTGCTCCACTGGTTTGATCTGTGGACTGACAGACAGAGGAAACACCTGTTGCACTCTGTGCTCACACGCTGCACCAGGTCACAGCTCAGGTAAGGTCTTCTTCTACCCCCCTTTACTGCCAGTTTACTGTTTACCTTTTTTTTTACTCTGCTCCAAAGTCAGACTTGCAGGCTTTAAAATGAATACCTCTGACAATCTGAGCAGGTACTGTAAGGATTTGCTGATTGAGACGGTTCCTGTGACTCAGGTGGACTTCACTGCGGTGCTGCCACGGTTCCTGTCCCTGTATGTGATGTCGTTCCTGTCCCCCCGTGACCTCTGCTCCGCCGCCCAAGTCAGCTGGCACTGGAGGGTCCTTGCTGAGCAGGTGGGAGGCCCAGCAGAGAAAGATTTGAATTGTATTGATTAAGAATAAGAGAGGATAAGATCGGGTGGTTCTCAGCAATGGTCTTAAATTGCATTTTCTTGCTTTCTGTCTTTGTCTTTGTGTCCAGGACTGTCTCTGGGCAGGCCGGTGCATCCGAAGAGGCTGGTTCCTGCCCTACGCTCCAGGAGGGAGAGAATGTGGAGCGTGGAAGAACCACTACGTGTCCTGTGTCTCCACACTGGACTGGCTCACTCCTCGGGAGGCAGCCCAGCTGTACGGGACTCTCAACCAGCAAAGCACAGAGATGAAGGAGGAGGAGGAAGAGAGGAGGAAGGAGAGGAGGATCAGGCAGATGATCAGAGAAAAACAACAGGAGGAAAAGAGTGAGTGCAAAAGAAACAACAAGGTCTCAAAATCATACTAGCAGTTATCTCAGTAAAAGCTTTTACATAGTAAAAGTCCCCCCCCCCCCCTCAGTGATTATATCTGGGATATCTGCAGGACTGTTGATGAGAACCAGGGCAGCCTGGGGCAGCTACACAAAGCCAGGTGGAGTTGGAGGTGGAGGTACCCAGACGGGGAGGCCCAGCTCAGGATTGACATTCAGCTCTTGGCCCTCTCTCTCCTGGCCTCCAAGGACTGTTGGGTCTCCCAGTCTCAGCCTGGACAGGGGACAGCTCACGACGACAGCTCAGAGCTTGGAGAGACTCCAGGCCTCCAGTCCGAGCAGGTGATTGTGGTATAGAACTTCCCAACATGTTGAACTATGGCTTTAGCCTGACTTTTTTTAAATGATAAACCTCCGTGTTGTCTCTCAGTGAAAGACTGTCGTCCTTCACCTCCGGACCTGCACTGCCAGACTCTCCCATCCATCTGCCCAGTGCTGCACTCTTGCTGCTGGTCTCCAATAGGCTTCCTGCCTACGAGGTAAAAGGAAAATAAAGAGACAGTCTGTCAGTCAGCCAGGCCAAATCACCGTTTATAATTCATAAGCAAGAAAAGAGCAGCGATAAAGATAATACTATAACACTTCTCCCTGTGTGCTCTTTCCTTTCTCCACTTTAGCTGCTGCTGAGTGGTGTGAAGGCAGGAGTGATTGTGCTCCTGTATGACCACAGAGGGACTCTCTCCTCTCTGCTAACCCAGGTGGAGAGGGCCATTTCTGGGCAGAGAGCTCAGAGGCTGGGCCTACTAGCTCCAGGAGGAACGGAGGAAATCCATGTGCTTCACAGTGAGAATGAATAATTCTGTGTATCTTAATGTGTGCAAACACTGCCAGTGGTAGTTCAGGTCCAACTCCAGCCTCTAGAGCTAGACGTTTATCTCCCAGTATAGTGCTGAAACCATCATGTAGCTTATTGTATTGTTATACCACCAGGTCCACGGCTGTCCTCTTCCCTTGGTTAAGAGATGGCCCAAGACTAACTATCATAAATCTTACATGACATATGGACTCTCCACACTCCAGCTCAGTGAGCGCTGGTTTTAGATTTCATCACATACACCTTTTTATTTTACATTTATAGTTCTTTTACTGGAAAATCATGTATATTTTTAGTGTTTACTTCATGTCATGAGGCCTTTCAAACCTTATTCAGTAAAAAATTCATTAAATCTTAGTTTGTGAAATCTTGACTTATTAGGGAACCACTTTTTTTTACCTTTGACCATTCAGGTAGTATCCTGTCAGAGAGGACTCTGCTCACCCCCGACCATAGAGACTTCTGGGAAAAACTGTGTGGCTGGGTGGCACCAACTGAGGAGGGAGGAGGGATTGACATCTTCTCTCCATTGGCTGCGTCTGGTATGTAGACACACATGTACACTTCTCTAGAATCTGTCATTTCTGTCTAGCAAACGTCCTCTAAAGCTGACACTCTCTCTCTTTCTCTCTCCCCCCCCCCCCTCAGCATCAGGAGTGGCTCTCATCCAGACTCTGTCGACTCTGACTGGTCTGGAGGTTCAGGTGCCAATGGGTCTTGCCACCGGAAGTTTCCAGAACAGTGAGTCACTCAGCACCTTCAAAAACTGTCTCAGGTAGCGGGTGCCTGACGTGAGTCTTGGCCCAGTGGGATGTGTTAACTTTCTTGGAATAGTAATATCCTAGTGTAATGGTAATCCTTGAGAATTTCATGAAATCAAACTTCATTTTTGATGCTACATATGGCCAGTAGTTCTGCCCTTTACAAACAGAACTTCTCACTGCTGCTGCTTCACATTTAAAGTGTTCATCTTGTAAAGATGTTTGCATTTGTCAGCGTGGTTAGTGCGTGCTTTTCTGTTTTCACCACTCACCCTCTCCCAGTCCTCGGGGAGTGGTCTGATGGCAGTGTGTGCACCGGACTCTCAAACCAGCCACCAGCAGCCCCGGCTCTGCAGTTTGTGTGTGCCGGCGTGCTGCAGGGCTGGTGCAGACAGGCTCAGTGGATGGAGGAGGCTCTGGGGGATCTGAGGGGCTGCCTGGGGCCACAGCTACAGCGGGTCAGCCTCCAGGCCAGGGGCCGAGCTCTGGGTGGGTTTCACGTACATGAAACTTTGACAGCTGGACCGTTGGCAGGTTTAAACAAATGCCTGCAATACTCCGTGTCCTGTGAACGTCTTAAAGAGTCTCTTAATATATTTTATAGGTCATTTTCTGCAGGAGAAAATCTGCCTTGAGGAGCTGTGTGTGTCCAAAGATCTGAATGATGCTCTGACTGAAGGACTTACTGCACTCACAAGACAGGAAGAGGTGGGGATTACTGTAAATGCACAATAGAATAACAGCCCAAAACTGATGTTATCTTCTAACATTAACTGTGTGTGTCTCTTGATTTCTGCTCACGTCGTCAGACCAGACCTCTGGAGTTTCTTGCTGTCTTCCTGACAAGATGGAGTGAGGAGAAGGAGGGAGAAGAGGGTAGTGGAGAGGGAACGTGGAGAACCAAAGGAGTGCCACACATGATACCTGAGCTACCACAGGTGTGTATGTGTGTGTGTGTGTGTTGAGCTTCTCTATTCAGAGAAGAATGAAGGAGCACACTTGATCTTTACAACCCCTTTCTTTCTTTTCTTTAGACAGTGTTAGATTGGAGAGGTGCAGTTGCCAGAGAGCTGCACCACAGCGAGTGTATTTATCTGGGGAGGCTGGGCTCCGTGCTGAAGGTATGACTTCCATTAGATCTTAAGAGGTAGACTATAACATTCAAAACAAAAAGACATCAAAACGTTATTTTATTCAGGAAATGTAGTGACTCTGAGAGGCCATTGTTTCAGGTGCAGTCCCACTCGATATGTCTAATCAGACTAAGAAATATTTCCTCTGAAACTAAATCAATATTAAATACAAGTGCAGAAAACAGCCTCTTGTAATTGATAGGAACTGGGCCCCTTCAGTAAACTATGGGGAGTTTTATATACTACCTTATTAAACTAGAACTGTTAGGTTTTCTTTCTTTATTATTATAATCTGATTTGTGGAGGATCATTTGGATGTTTCCCACCAACCCAGCAGGTGTGGTGTTGATTCATGTAGTTGAAGAAAGAGTCCATGTTGATGTCTAAAAGAACTGTAAATATTAGCATACCAAGGTCTTTCCTTCCTTCGTGCTGAAGGTGTACCAGGAGCCTTTGACTGCAGCTCTGAACTCCAACAGAGCCATTCTCAGCTGCGCCGACCTGCACATGGTCCTCAGCCCTGTCGCACAGATCCTGGAGCTCAACAGGTGCACACACACAGATGTCTGTATGATACTGTGTTTGTTGTGTCCCTTTGTATGGTGGATGTAATATGATAGGTGTGTGTGTGTGTCTGTGTGTGTGTGTCTGTGTGTGTGTTTGCTGCAGGGTGTTTCAGGCAGATTTACAGACCAGGCTGCAGCAGTGGGGTGCAGAGCAGTGTATCGGAGATGTGTTTCTAAAACTGTGTTCTAAACTAAGAGTCTACACCAACTACCTCAACAACTACACCACTGCCCTCTGTACCATTGACAAGGTAACGTCAGACAGCGTGTTGGTGCCATGCATGAGGCTTCTCAAGCTGACTGAACTAGTGCTAGTGTGTACATGCAGAAGTTAGAACTACTGTGAGGGGAAGTTTGTAAGAACTGTACTAATCCAGTGTCACACGGTATCCCTGTTTAATTAAGTTAAAGGTTTAAAAAGCAGTCAGGTGTAAGTGTGTGTGTTACAGTGCAGGGAGACAAAGCCTCCATTTCGAGCTTTCCTGAAGAGATCCGACAGAACTCTTGCAACACACATGCTGAGGTAACACACACATGTGTACCAGGACAGTTATTATCCAAGAATATTACTTTATGAGTCTTTACAAACATGTTTGTGTGTGTGTGTGTGTGTGTGTGTGTGTGTGTGTGAAGCCTTCAGGAGCTGCTGCTGTGTCCAGTGTGGAGGATACAGGAGTATGTGACTCTGCTTAAAGCTCTGTGTGTACACACAGCCCCTGGTCACCGCGACCACACACACCTCTCCTCTGCCCTCACCACCCTGCTACAGTTCAGAGAATTCACTCAAAAGGTACAAGGCCCACACAAAGAGCTTTGAGTCAGTACCAGATGCTAATCTTAACTGGAATCTGTAGCGTTTCTGTGCACAGTGCCGTGAGAAGAAGTCTTCTGTTTCAGTTAAAGCGTAACTCGGAGAGAGACAGGCTGATGGAGGAAACGCAGCAGATGATCCAAGGCTGTCCGGTACACACACACTTCCCTCGCTCTGGGTTTTATATATTTTTATTCTTTATCAAAATAGCATATAAAGTATTTGAATATTGAGTGAGTCCTGCATGTGTGTGCAGAACCTCCGTGAAGGAAACAGACAGCTGATAATAACTCAGGATGCTGCTTTGCTCAGGAGCCCTGATGAACAGATTCCAGACTCGCTCAGGTAACAACGCAAATGATTTGTGTTCCTGCTGATCTGAAACTGCGTTGAAGCTTGTGTATCTAATAGTAATCATTGTCATTTTGTGTGCCCATGTTTAGGACCTATGAGCAGGTGTGTGATGTGGGCCTGTTCCTGTTCAGCGATGCTTTGGTGTTGACGAGGCGAAACGTGCATCACACACCGTTCACGCTGGCTCACCGGAGCACACACACTTTCCTGGCCTCTGTGGCTCTCACCAGCCTGGCTGTGAGAGAGATCACACATACACGCTGTGAGTTTGTACCATCCGAAGAACACAATGTATCCTGAATATCACCACAGCTTTATGATCAGGAGTAACAGTGTCTTCCTCTGTAGATGTGAGCCATGCCTTTGTCCTGGAGGGTCCTTGTCGTTCCTGGGTTTGTGCCACAGAAACAGGTGAAGAGAGAGAGCACTTCCTGTGTGTGCTGCGCTCAGCTATAAACCCTGCCCTGACAGGACATCAGTGATGATACACCAGCAAGACGAGAGGAGGTTTGGACACCACTGAAGTTCAGACATAGCACTCCAGCCACTGTTTAAACACGGTTCTGAGCATCTGAATCGTGTGTCCAGGGGTAATCCTGTAGTTAGAATAACTACTACAAGTCAACACGAGGAAATATTTGGAAGCTATCAAGTATTTAGTCACTTTGTTGTTTTCCCCAATTCTAGCTTTGTATTGTTCCACTTGATGTCAACCAGTATTTTGGTCTAAATTTCTACACATGCATCTTCGCTCACTGACTGAGAGTGTCGACTCCGTGTCAGCTAGACACTAGTTTTTTTTTTTATACATAACACCTGAACAAAGAGCATAACATATCATATTTTGACAACAGCATGGCTGACGTTGCTCCTTGCTACATCTGCTACGGTGGTTTCTTTAAAGTGTTCATGAACTTTTTGTTTTATGCACCGTATGTTGGCGTGTGGTTGCAGTGGATATTAGAAAGCGCTTTGTCTTGTTTGTGACGTATTGTGGGCTTTTACTTTTATTGTATTGACAAATTACCCGTAAAAACTGTAAAAAGCAACCCTGCACAGTAATACAAGTGAACTTTGCTGTATGTATCAGGAGTTTTACACTGCTTCAGAATTTGTCATTAAATCAGTAAGTATCAGTCAGCCCTTTAATGATTCACTTCTTCATTTGATCTTCATATTACCGTACAAATATATCCTATTCTGAGATCTTTGGTTGTTTCTCATTGCACTGCTTAGATTTCAAAATGACTGACACGTTAATATTAAAGATAAATGTTACAATGCAATTTCTTCCACTTGTTGAAAAGAGACATTGATCTTGTTCCAGGTATAAAAAGTCTTTATTGATAACCAAAATTAACACAAATGTCACATTTTAGAGATCATCACTATCAAGAAGCTGCATTACAACACATCACTTATATACCTATGTACATTATTGCCACTTATTTAAAAAATGTGCTCCATCCTTGGAAATGGATAAACGGCTACATCGTTATCTGTATGTCTCAACAGATAAAGTAATTCAAGATCAATACAAACGATACAAACAACATGACCACATAACAGACTTACTGTTGTAGCATTACGCTACGTTTTATTTATGATCAGTGACATCTTCACACAGATCTGACAGTTATTTTACACCTACTACAGTGTGTAGACACTGAACATGATATTGACACACAAATCAGTTTTCAGAGCACCACAGAAAAATAGGTAACAGTGGAACAGTTTTTTTCTCATTTTAGACACTATTTAATATCTACAGTAACTATTGGGATGCTTTTGTGTCTGTGAAATAAGCTCACATCTTTAAAACACCACTGACATCACAGCCTGCGGTTCACTAGGTGTGGGTTGTTGTTGTTGTTGTGGGCTGCAGGCGCGTGTACAGGCTGCTCTTTCCCAGCGCCTAAATGAGTCTGTGGTGGCTGACTCCGGTTCTGCAGTCCCACGCTCACGGCCGTGCTGTTTGTCCCTTTCTGGGAGCTGTAGCCCTTCGGTTTGGGGATTCTTGTGGGTCCTGGTCGTCGGAATGCTTCTAGAGGGATCTGTGGGAAAAACAGACGAGCACTGAAGTAAAGCCTGTCAAAGAGTGGTGATACTGTAGTTTTGAAGACCACACTGACTCGCAGCAAAGGAAGTGAGGGGGGAAACGGGAAACACAGTATGCATATTTTGAATCAGTCATGATGTGATGCAATACAGATAATGGCCACTAGATGATATCAAATCATATTTTATGGACAAGGAATGACCACAGTCTGTTATTTGGTTCTTGATGGTCATATCTAATTCTTAAATTTAAATTAAGATTTAATCTTATTTTCCCAGTGAAAAGGAGGCTTCCTTCATCTTTGGACATGCATAAGAAGTTGTTTTGCCCATGTGAGCGTGAGTTTGTTGCTTAGAAACCAGTGTTTGGCTTTTGCAGCACAAACTGCAAACAAGAAAAGGAAAGCTCAAGTTTCTCTGAATCTTAAACAACTCACTGCTCCGCTTAGTGTGCAATCACCGTTCAATCAGCGTGTTTACATGCGCAGCAGCGTGCCAGGATACTGAGGTACATGGCTTTTGGATCGGCCCTCGTACAGTAGAAACCATTTCCTGTTTACAGTAACTCTGATAAGATGTTTCCACGATTATGAGTAACCTCAACAACAGCTAGCATACTGAGCCATATACGCTCCTCTTGCATGTGTCATGTTCTGTGTACTGCAGGATCCTTCATATAAATGTCTAGACACTTCTCAGAAAACGTTCCTTCATCTTTCTTTTCTTTAAATTGTATTTGTCTTTATATTTCTGAATTAGCTCTACAAATCACGTTTAAGAGTTGTAAGAATCTTTAAAATCACAGCCAGATGTTCCTCTGTCTTTTCATATACTCAATAGCAATAGTCAGCAGGAAATTATTAAGGGATTTAATAGTTTCAATTTGCAATCAAATCATCACATTACACCACCACAAATAATCCAGTTAGCTGCTGCAACATTTGAGATATCTGTATATAAAGGGCATTTTGCAACAGAGTGTTAGTCAGAAGTTGAAGCGACTTTTTTGACTAAATGTGTAGTCCAGCCGGTCTACATTCCTGCTGCTGAGTGAAACTGAAACTTTTCAGCACTTCCGTGAGTTTCATCAGACGCACTGACTTTATTCCCAAGCAACCTCTCGAAAAGCACTTGGATAATATTCACGTGGTGCTTGAGGTTTTTGAGAATTAACAAAAATCTGCGGTGAACTACATCCTTAAATATTCATAATGGGTATACATTTCAGAATAAGCAGGAGCTCTGCTTCAACAGAGCTAACGGGCCAGAACATCTGTGCGGCTCCACAACATGGGAGTGTTGTTGATTTTACATGGAAAGAAGCCTTAATGTGCGGCTTTGTTCCCTCGTATATCAGCGGTGCAGCAGGAGTTCAACTAAGTACTTCCTCTTGCATGCGCTCTGTAATACCAGCGCGGCTGTTTCCGTGGCAACCAAACAGGAGGTTTGTTTTGGTGTGTGAGAGAGGCTACTTTGACAGCGTCTGCCCTCTCACACACACACACACACACATACACACCACCAAGCCTTTTGTTTAGAGAAATCCCCCGTACTACAGTTTTATTGTGACTGTCAGTCAAGGTGAGCAAATTCCTGCCTTTATCATCATTTTGGGATAAAACGAGGAAATCCGCGCCTCCTGCAGTGTGATGCACAACGTGTCTTTCTGGCATGCAGTGACTTGATTCACATCAGTGGCTGATTGTTTAAAATGACATCAAGATGTTTGGTGTTTTTGATGTTTGATTCCCCCCCAGAAAGTGCTGCTGTTAATCAGCAGTATCACTGTGAGAGCAGTGTGCTTATAGCCTCATTCTTAGCCAACAGAAGCATCGCTGTAGGCTTTTCAATGAAACACCCGTTGGCTTCCAGCGCGTCACTTGATACTCATTTTATCAGTCTGGCAGGGATAGCATTTGCAGATCTGTCTTCCTTGGCTGAACCAGATGAGTGCAATTTAAGAATCCACTAAGTCTAAAGTGAGTCAGGGGGTAATTGAGGTCGGAGACAGCCATCCCAGCTGCTGGATGCTTTCTCAAGTAGTGGTCAAATGAATAGCATCTTGTTTAGCCCCTGCATCATTTCATTGCGCCCAGACTGCTTTGGATCCGGTTTCTCCAGCTGCGCTCCTTCACACTCATTCAATTTAATGCTTGATTTAATCATCTCCGTGTGTGTGTGTGTTGGGGTTCTGCACTTTCCTTGCAACAGCTGTCTAAATGACACTGAGGACTTGCTACTTGTTTCATAGTATTTTGGAGAATTTATGAGCTCTCAGCTCTGTCCACCACAGAGATATCCGTCTGCTTGCTGTCCATTAAAGAGCCATCTTGGATCTAATTCAAACTCTGATTTCCTGTCTTTGCAAGTAAGAATCTGTTGCTTTTCAATTTCATTAGCTTTGTATTGAGACATGACATTAATGAATGTACCACACCAGAGAAAACCATCCCACATCCTCCCCACTCTATCCTCTCTCTTCCTCTCCCACATCGCTTCCATTCCTGTCTGTCAGTCTCCACCCGCTCATCATCCTGTTCTAACCTTCTGTACTTCGATTTAAACTAGTCGCACGTACTCTATGTGGTAACATTTCCACTGTGGGCACATAAACCACATGTACAAGAATGCATATACATAGAGAAACATTTGTGATGACTCATTCCAGTGGATGTGATTCATGTGAGAAAGCAAAATAAGAGACGTTTTGGGTTACTACCCAATGAATAGCAAGTTAAGTAAGAGACCACTGAGGTTAAGCTATGAAGAAATACACTGGTGTTTTTGAGACCCAGACACTGTTTCAGGTTTTCTGAAGGGGCTTTTTGATGTTTACGGTGTGTTTCCTGGGGTGCACTAACATTTTTCTCTTGTTCTCAATCACTGAAAGATTTGACTGTCTTTGCAATACCTAATCCACCCCAGATAGATCACCAGTGATCTATCTCAGACCATTTTCAGAGCATCACCCAGTGCTGGGTAGTGTGTCTTGCTCAAGGACAGCTCAACATGGTGGATGAGGGTCAAAGTAAACTGAAAGTTGATAATCGCTGTCTTTATCTGCTGCTAATTTATTTTGCCACTGAGGACCAGAGAGACATCAGTTTATCTTGTGATGTAATCTAGTGAACACCCTGAAAGTTTTAAATGTTTTATTTATCTACTGAATTGTAACCGTGTTTCAGTAATCTACTATCCTAGTCATAATTTAGTAACATATGAAAGTCCAGTGGAGAAGAGCAACAATAACTCTTTTTAAAACAGGTTCACCTCCAACAGCAGCGTTATGAAGCACCACTTTGAGGTTTAAAGGTTTCTAGCAGAGTTTCTGTTGTATCATTTCAAAGAATACCAAGTTTACATCACGCCGATTTCATCCTCGGTCACTGAGTTTCTGTTCTCCAGATGCATAAGAAACTATGACGCCAGCCTGTGATTTTAACTCAAGCAGGCAAACACACGTGAGAATCCCAGGAGGTTTCTTTGTCTTGTATGAGCACAAAGGTTTTTCAGACAACTCTTCCATTTGTGTAATATTTAATCTAACCTAGTGTTGACAGTCTGCATGATCTAATCTGAGATAGTGAATTGTAATCTTTTGACTACACACATTGAATTGATATCTCAAGTGGTAAAAAGTTACTGTGCATGCACCAAATCTCAAATCAATCAACTGATTTCAATCTGATTGCATTTTCCTCAGATTATTTTTAATTTTACACATTCAAAACATGCTGGATTTAGTGAATAAATGAAATTGGCATGCATGGATGACAGACTATAAAACATAACACTTTTTTTTTTTTCACACTTTAATTCTCAGAAAACCAAACAACTTAATTATAATGCATTATGTGTAATATGAAGTATAAAAACTGGTATGATACATCAGTGTAAAGAGTTTGACTACACGGCAAATTGGCCACTGAGTACAATACAGTAAGTGCACATAAGTTAAAACCTGGTGTTATGTCAAATTAAGTCAAATGTTTCTAGCGTTTTTAAATAGTATAATTTTCTCATGCAGGCAAACAATTGTTTGAACTAAATCACACAGAACCAAGCAAACCAACCGAAATAAAAAGGAAAACATTCAACAACCCTGGTTTACGATTATAAATCAAGTAAAACAGACATGTAAATGTATCAGGGTATAGAGTTGGGGGTATACGGGTCTATGGTTGTATTGGAACTTATGGGTGGGGTTCAGTAACCAAGGATGGGATGGAGGGTTTTGGTGGTTATCAGGTCAGTCATAGGCATTACTTACTGTAATTTGTGATGGCCTTTGGATTGGGGTGGAGGTGGGCTTAATCATGATGCTACTTGTGATTTTGCTCTTGCCTTTGGCCATAGGTGTACTGCAATTTGCCACAACCTGAGTCCTTTGCTCCTGGAGTACAGGCGTGTGGCATGGACTCAGTGTTTGCATCGGAGTGCTGATGCTCTGAATGAAGGGGCTCCCTAAGTGAATGTGGATTTTGTTGTCCTCTGTGGTGATGACGTTTGGCCCAGAGCTGTTTGACCTCTGGACCTGCCAGTTGGTTTGTCTTTCCGGGGTCACACGGAAGACAGCATGGCCTCCAACAACCTCCACTGGCTCTGTGGTGAGGGATCGGTCAGGAGTGCCTGTTGTGACCGACACAATTTGTAAAGGTGACATGGCTCTGTCTGGTGTTACAGAGCCACAAGAGTCTGGAGTCATTGCTCTTGAGTATGTAGCCATAGTAAAAGGTGATAGGGCCCTATCTGGTGAACACGGTTCGTCAGTCATGTGGGAACCTTTGGATTTTGGGGAGATGGATTTTGCAGTAGGGGATATGGAAGCATTCTGGATAATGGTAATTCTCTGTTTGGGCGGACCTCCACTTGTAGGTATGACGGCAGTGCTGGTGAATGACTGGGTGTTTTCTGTGGTCGGGCTGGTGATCTCTAGCATTGCCGTGTTATGTCCGTGGTCAGGAGTCACTTTAATGTGCAGAGGCTGCCCAGGGCTGTGGGTCAACACAACATCTCCAGTCTGAACATGGTTGCTATTCTGCCGTGGTTGCACTTTACCATTAACCTGATGGGGTGTGTCTTTGTTTTTGAGGAACGGGACTCGCGCTCTTCTCAAGTTGTTGTTTAGATTATTTACATTATTCATAAGTGAGGGGCTGCATTTGGTGAGCTGAAGCTCGTTGCTGTAATTTGCATTATCTTCCGGTTCGCTCTCGTCATACAGCTTCCCGTTCACCACGGCACATTCCAGTGGTGCCATTGTCTTACAGTTGGGAGACATGACGTCAAGTGGCTCCGTCTGAACCTCCTTGGTGGAAACGTGAAGGTCTGAAAAGCGCCGTCCATTCATGCCAGGGCGAAGACTTTTGCTAAAGCGTCTGTATCTCTCAAGCTCTCTCGTTAGTGTCTCCATTTCTCTGGCCAGTTCTTTGTTTCTGACCTCCTGCTGAGTCAGTTTCCTTTGCAGTGTAGAGTGGTCAGTTTTCATGTGGCAGATGGACTCTTCTGTCCCCATGTATTCGTGAATCTTCTCTTTCAGAGCTGCTACTTCTCTGGTCAAATGACTGGACTTTGCCTCCTCCTCCTTCAAGCGTTTATAAAGAACATGCTCTTGATTGCACTCTTTCTTTTCAGCCAGTTGGTACTTTGAGAGTTCTTTTCGGGATATTTCCAGCTCCTCCATCAAGACTTTAGCTTTCTCTTGTTCATTGGTGAATCTTTTCTCCAGTGATTCAAACTCCTCTGTTTTTAAGAGGTCACCTTCCACAACCTTCATGTCCTTTAATTTGCGTCTGAGGCGTTCGACCTCCTGCGTCAGGTCCTTTATTTTGTTGTCTTCTTGCTGGAAGCGGTTAGCAATGGGTGTTTTGATGTGCTCCTCTTTAGCTTTGTTTCTCAGGTATTCTCTTTCTACGGTCTCTAGCGATTGCAACCTTTTCTTCATCATATTGATCTTAGACTCCAAATCATTGCTCCTTTCCTCCTCAAACCCTAACTTGGCCTTCAAGTCATCCCTTTCCTTTGTAGCGCAACACATTTTCTCCTCTAGCTCAGCCTTTGACCTCAGTGCTTTCTTGCTCTCCTCAATTAGCTTCTCTGTGACTGACGTAACTTTATCTTGTTCAGCCTGAAGTTTGCCAGTGCTGTTCTGCACTTTGTTTTCCATGTGCTTTAGCTTCTCTGCCATTGCCTTTCTCTCATCCACCAGCATGACTGTCAGAGTCTTTAACTTGGTTAAATCTTCCTTCAGCACCAGCTCTGTCTTTCCCAGTTGGCTTTCAGCAGCCTCCAGTTCTTTGACCTTGTCTTTCAACACTTCCAGCTCACTGGTCAGAACATTTGACACCATCCTCTCCTTCTCCAGGTTACTTTTGAGTGAGCCACATTCTTGTTTGCTCTTGCTGAATGCATCCTCTAACTTCTCTAATTCCATAATTCTGTGGTTCAGTTTATCGACTTCAGCCTTTAGGCTTCGGCTTTGATTGGCCTCTTTCTCCAGTTTCTTGTTGAGATCCCTGCAGTGGTCTTCCATCCTGATCAACTCTTCGTCCTTTCCCTCCATTTCAAGTACCCTTTTCCGTAACTCTTCAAGCTCAGACATGAGGCTAGAGTTTCCACACTCCCCGCGGCTAATTTTGTCCCTCAGCTCCAGCAGCTCCTCCTCAGCTCTGCGCAGGGTCTTGTTGGTCTCTTCCAGCTCGTCAAGCTGTCTGCTGAGAGTTGACAGTTTCTGCCGCAATTGCCTGTTTTGGGCATCTTCGCTGGTCAATTTGGCAGTCATGACCTCTTGTTCCTGATGGTATCGACCAGTTTGACCCCTCAGCTCAGCCTCCAAGCGAAAGACCTTTTGTTCCTCTTCCTGCAGACGAGCATTAGCTGAACTCAGCTCCTCCTGGGCTTGTGAAGCACTGGCACTCAGCTCTTGGACCTTGGCTGTTTGTTGATTCAGCTGCTCAGTGAGACGTTGTTGTTCATCCACAACCATCAACGCAAATGACTTGAGTTTTGTCAGCTCCTCCTTCAGACTTGTGACCTTTTTATTGTTGTCTTCGTCCTTTCTTTCTTGGTAGGCCTTTTCCTGATCAATTAACAGCTTCAACCTGTAAAAATAAAAACAAGGCAAACGTGATCTTGAAGGAATCCAAATCAGAACGTGCATATAGAAAGTACAGAGAAAGTTTGGCTCCAAACATGTACATTTTAATTATTGCAAAATCGTTACTTTCCCTCTGCAGTTTCTGTTAGGTACACTTGATTTATGCCACACTATTTGTTTTTTTTTTACTTTTCAATTACCTTTCCAGTACATTTTGGAGCAACACATTTAAATCATTGATAAACCTAAAATGTCAGTCTTTTTTCTTTTCTTATAATTTTCTCATTATCCATTGGGCCCACTTCTCCAAGCACTGACACATCATAAACACTGTTATTTTCCCTGCATTTCTGAGGAGGACTAAAGTTTTAATGTCATGGAAAATTTAACAGATCATAAAAAGCTTTGCTTTAACTCCCTCAGGTTGGTAGTCTGAAATACCTGTGGTTACTTTTTTTTGTTGTTCCCTTGTTGCCAACTAATTCTCCTATGGTTTGGAAAGCTGAGCTATTGCTGTAAATATTGGACCTTGAGTTTAACAATGTGAATTTCAAAAAGTTTCCATAGTATTTGAGGGTGGTACCATAAAGCCCTTTAAGTCCTCTGGGAAATAATGGGAAAAGACTGACACGCAGCCAGATGTTTGATGTTGACCTCTGAAAATGATCTCACCAGATGAGTTGAGCAATTCAACGTAGGGTATGCTCATTGGATGCTAATCTTGCATATGCAAAGACACAATCAAATCATTAAAAAGCAATAATTCTCCTCAGAAGAGGAGCACATGTTCTTTAAAATGTTTTAATCAATTACTGCTTAAATGTACAACTACAGATTACAAAAATGCAATAAAGTAATCACTTATAAAGGGGAGAATGTGATTTTTCCACAACTACTTCTACCTCATAGTTCTACATACAAAACCCTGATGGGGTACAAAGCACTCAAATGATGTCAAGGTACACTCCACGTGTGCCACTGGACGCAGTTGCAGTGCTTTAAGTACAGTGTGTAGCCGGGGTCAGTGCGTCTGGCACATGCAAACATCACCAGGCCAAAGTGCCTACAGCCCCAGAGGGGAAGATATGTTATGACTGCTGTGTGTGCAGCTGCCGGGCATTTCCACACAGATGGCCCACTGGCATGGAACAGTCCTTTAATTAAGGGGTTTCTCTTTTACCAACCCTCCTCCCCCTTACCAAAACCACCATCACCTACCCTCCCCATTTTTTTCTTATATATTTAAAGGAATTCCCCCTTCTTCCTCTGGCAATTACAGTCCCACAGAGTTTATACAGAAATCCCCCCACGCACACACACTAACACACACTCTCAGGGATCACTAATTCCATATATACACTTGGGTTGTGGGCCATGATGTAAGTGTGGAAGGGCGGGTCACCTTTCAGCAGCAGAGTGTATGTCATTTTATTTCTTCAGTAGCTGCTAAAGGGTGGGAGCAGGTAGGGAGACACATGTGGCTGGATCCATGTCTTGCAATTAGATCCAGACGTAGCAACATTCAATAAACCGTTACAAGGATTTGCTTAATAATTAATTATTAGTGTGGTTTTGGTGGATCGGGAAATGTTGGGTTTCAAGACACAAATACGCTATAATTATTCATTATGAATTACCCACTTAACTTTATTTCATGAGAACTGTATCCTGTTGAAACTGAAAATGAATTGGCCACAAGGCTGCACCAGATAACCAGGGTGTAGTCAGAGTTTAACATTCTGCAGTGATAGAAAGTAGAGTACTTATGGTATTCCACAGCTTTATTTACTAGTTTCAGACGATGAATACAAAATTCAATCAACTAATAAATGATTATGTAATATTATAAATATGACTTCCCTGCAGTAGAGATGTTAAAGCTGCAGCATTAAAGTAAAATGTAATAATATATGTAACATGTATTATTCTGAATCATAACTTGTTTTCCTTGTCTACACTGTGATTTTGCTACTTTTAAGTACTTCCATTGCTCCCATTTTGTTACAAGGCAGCTATTGCAGCATTTCAGGCCTCGTGGTTTTCAGCAGATACTGTAAAACAAACTTAATGTAACTGTAGACCCCTTTTTATTTTACAGCAGTGAGCTCAGATTATTTTTCTGTCTAGCTTTGTTGACTTAAAAGTTTGCCCTTGTTACACTAGAAGTGTTAATAAAATGTTAATCACCTTCTGTACTTTTTTCAAGGACTCTGGATAACATTATCTAGAAACATGCATGTGTTGAGAAGAGTTTTTCTTCAACCGCATTGTGTGTGTAGAAACAGTGAGTTGCTAAGCGAAACAGACATCTCTCTGTTGCCTGTAATCACTGTTTATTCAATCTCTTATCTCAGTCCCCACTGTTTTTCTAGTGAAGTCATCAGCAAAAATAGAAAGAGAAATGTACTTTGTTTTACTGAACGGGGTTTTAATCGTGACACAAGGGCACTTATAAAGGCAAATCCTTTGGGGGGAAACTGCATGGCCCCCATGTCCACAGTGAAATCACTTCGAGCCCTTTATGGGACTATATTGTTCTTTTCCCATGTTCTTTGTGCTACATAAGGACATGTTGGTCCAGATCACTTGTTACTGAAGGACACACATAGATGAGTGTGTTTGGCCACCAGAGACATCTGAGACCGTTTTTGTAGTTTGTTGTGCAGACCTGCAAGTCTACATGTTGTATAGTCGGGGGGACGGAGTGACCTTTGGTGAAAAAATATTATCCTGCATCTGACTCTTAGCTAATGGAAGACCAACCACACTTTAATTAGTAGTGGTAGCTCGACTGTCCAGCTTTCACTATCTAATTTAAGTCAGTAGAAGCAGTTGCAATATGCATTCAGGAACACATAAATATCACTGATCCCCGTTTATCCACATGTCCATCCCCATTATGTTTGATCTCAGCGTCGACATCCGTACAGCTTAAAGGACCATTATTTTAGTGGAATAGATTGTAAAGTTTGACAGTTTGACCGCTATCAACATCACAGGACACCTTACCACCCACTACGCAGCCGTTACCACCACCACGGTTGTTTAATGTGTCGTGGAAGAACGGGCTGCACAGACTCCCTTGGTGAGTTAGGGTGCTATGTCTTAACTTTTCAGGATTGAGTCCTGGCTTTTAGCAAATATATTTTTGCCTTTTCTTCAAATTGTCAGCTAACATTAATACCATTTTAAAAAAGAAAAAGGAAACGCCATTACAGCTTTACGGAGGGCTTTCCTCTCTTTATGTGGCTCCCGAAGCTGGAAACTGTGGCTCACCCGCTGCTTAAAGCTGTGTTACATGTTCCATATGTGCCATTTCCTAACCACAAGTGATTAGGTCACATATGTACAGACCCATATATCCTGTGAATCTTTGCTTTAACAGAGGCTTGTGGGCCGGATGCCCTCACGTGGGACAGAGTTTGAAGGGGAGACGCTGATTGATGCAGTGCATGGACAGTATTTAAAGTCCACACAGGTTAAGTGATATGCCCCCAGAGTGGAATCAACATGTGTAAAATATGTAGCGCTGATGCTTGTTAACTTCCTGGTACTGGAAATATGGTTAATAGAGTGTGCTGCTAAAAGAGACCTGGATGTGACAGTTTCTTCTTTTCTGTGTGCGTTTTAAGAAATGAGATTATACAGTTTTTCCAAAATGCTGAATATACATGATGGAAATCCCCTTTTCAGTACTTTAACACACCACAGATCATTCTTTGCTACTGTTTAATGCAGAGAAGTTCTTGATCTTTCATGTAATTAAATGTTTGTTAGCATTACTTTCATATGTTTAAATAGAATTTCATCTTGACTAAGTCAATCGGGCAAGACAAGAAACAAATTCACCTGACAAGAGCATGAAATCAAAAGTACCTTTTTAAATACTAAATGCTTGATAAAGAATTGATGTACATGCAGAGTGTATTTAACACCGTGGGTACTATTTATCCTTGGTAAACCAATTTAAACAATGCTGTTACCTTGACAAATTCCAGCACTGTAAATGTGACACACTCAACATACTTCATATCTTTGGTGAAGTTTGCAATGGCAGCCCACTGAGTCGGAGTCCTGAGCATGTTAGAATAGCTGCTCCTTGACTTTCTTAATAATGTATCAAAGTGCATTTCTTTATGGATATTTAAAATGAGTTTGTATGATGAAATTAAACTGATATGATACAATCCCTTGCTTAGAGACATTAATAAAGTTCCCACTACTGTTTATATATAATTGAATACATTTTCAAACTTATTTAAATGAAATTACTTAGAAAACATTATTCTACAGAGTTTGATTAACTTCCTAGACTATTTGTTTTTTTTACTACACAAAAAAGATGTAACTCTAGTACTATTACAAACACACACCATGAAACTTTGTGTTAAAAAGTACACAAGAACACCAGCATGATGCTACTCTGGACATATGTCCGTCTCCTGGTCTTTGAAAGAGTTTGCAGTAATGTTTAGTGTGCCTACCTGTGCCAAAGCCTTTCCCAGCTTCACTGCCATAAGATCATTATCTTGCCGTACGACACCCGACCCTCAACTCTTCCACTGTGTGTGTGTCTCTCTCTCTTAGTAGCTGTAATGTGGGCATTCCTGCAGTCAGACCAAACAATAAGGGATGTGCTCCCTGCCTATGGACCATTACATCATCATGTCCTTATATGGAGCTTTGCATTGCAGAGGCTCACAAGAAGGGGGTGTGCTTGCTCGCATGTGTAGCAGTGTGGTGTGTGCTGTGTGCTGTTTAACGAGAAGAGGGAAAGGTTTTTCTTGACATATGTAACGTGTGAAATATCTGCCCGGTCTGTCACTGCTCCTCAGGCAGCGCAGTAAGTGAAGAGAGACGAGCAGTTCGAGTTGTAGCGCATCCTTCTGGCTCAACATAACTCATTTATTCGGGGAAGAAGGGAGAGAAAAGGAATCGGCTTGCAAAGTTAATGAGACATTTTTGGATGAGGATTTGTAATTGAGACAATGTTGAAGAACACGACGAGACATGTAACACACATCTTTGACAGTCAAGTGAAATGTATATTCACAGCCCACACCTGTGAATATATCCCCTGACATTTTGACACTTTCACTCAAACGCTTTGAGTACTTCTGGCTGCTAGGATGCTGTTTTGAGTCTTTACAGTGAGATGAGATACATTATGGCAGTATATATCAAGAGTGGAAGACGTATCCAGATCCGTATTAAACAAGTTGAAATATCACAATTAAAAAATGCTCCTTATACTTGACTACATTTGATACTTAAGTATCAAAAGTAAAAGCACTCATTATGCAGAATGAGCCAGAGGCGTATTGTCTTTTTATTAATTATGCTTATTTTATGGTATCAATCTTCTCATCTAACTTTCACATAGTAAGCCAGACCTCATATTTCCATAAACTGTTAGTTACTAATACCTTAACATGTAAGCAGCTCCTACATGTTGCATCTCAGAGGTAATGGACCTCATTTTAACTAACCCAATCCAAGATATATCATTTTATATATGTATAAAATCTTAATCTGTTACTAGAGTGCTCAAACAAGTGCAACTCTGACATGTAGTACATTAATGGTACAGATGTGCACTTAAGTACAGTATTTTCTAGCTGCTGGTGTACGGTATATCTGAATATGTGAAGCGAGGGTTGGGTAGTTAATCATCTTACCTGTGGGTGTAAAAGTGGCTCAACAAACTAAATAATGCATTTCTATGCAGCAACGTAATCATAGCTTAAGCCAACACACATCGCTCTTTATCAGTGGCACATTGTTCAGTTCACAATGCCTCCGTTATTACTTTCATTATCAGATTGCTCTTACATAACTCGTACATTTCTCAGGCTGAGGCTGATGACTACATCCATCTTCGAAAAGTGTTACCCTGTGCGTCATCTATTGTCGTATGATAGGAGCACCTTCTTAAAGAGATTATTCTGAGAGGTTGTTGCTTAGCTGTCAGTGTCTCTATTGTTCTGAGATTAAACTCTGGTGGGACTGGTGACAATGCATGGTGCAGATACATTTGGGAAACTCGAGTAGTGGCACAAGTTCTTCCTGACAAATGATAGCAGGACCTTGTTTGAAGTAAGGCAACAATGCATGACACGCAGTCTGTAAGTGTGTTCTGTCACTACATGCTTTCAGGCAGTACGTTGCAGTTCTAACTTATTCCAGCCGTGTGTAAAATAACAAGGCAAGACTCTTCCTGCCTCCTGCCCACTGATTAAAATATGTCATGGCATCACAATGGCTGAGCTCACAGTTACTAAATGTTATGAGCCTTACCAACCAGACTGAGGGATGCAGAGATTTGCTGGATTCATTTAAACCTGCACTAGGCAGGATTTATATTGCATTACATTACATAATGGCATTCAGCAGACGCTTTGATTACAAGTGAGGAGGTGATCGGGGGAGTCTGGGGACGAACCCATGACCTTCTGGTTGATAAGCACACAGCTGTACCTCTCAGCCACCACGCCTCCATTTATATGTAAAAATAGAAATATATAGTGACGCAGGTTAAACATGCACAAGTGGTTAATCATCCAACCTTCCGTCATGACCCTTCCTCTCGACTGAACATTTGCCACACACGACATGGCACAATACCAGGTCCCTGGTCCAACGTACAAATACACATCAAAAACCAAGCTGGTATGAGTCTACTAACCATCTTCACCAACTTCTGGACAACTGAAATCTACCAGCCTGTCTGTGTACTGCAAGCAAAATGTGATTAGGTGTTCTCAAACAGCTGGCAAATACTTTGTTCACTTAGTGGCAGATGGAGCAGCTTTTGTGAGTCGCAGCAAGAGCCAGACACGACTCGCAAGTTCCTGAAAAGAGTTAAACTGAAAACATGTGGCCCAACGACTTATGTAAAAGAAATTGCAATTAATCACAGTGTTTTTGTCCTATTGGAGGAGACTGTTGTTGGACGATAATGAATGAGGCTGTGTGCAAAAGGTTGGATGGCCAGCGCTAATAGAGGCCAAAGATAGCATCTATTTTTGGTCAGGAACTCGCAGTGTTGCCTGTGCAAACACAAAATGATTTGGTTTGTACCTTGTTATTCAGTGCACTGTGATGGGGTCTTTTTATGGGGTCTTCTGACAGCTAAAGGGGGTCAGAGACTGGAGGAGAGGAATGACTTTGCTGAGCTCTGTGCTGAGACTACAGCCTCGACTCAAAGAAAGCAATTCCTGTGTCCACTTGAGAGGATGACAACTCGATTGCTGAGATGTTTCCTGAAGCACTCTGAAGTCTTTAAAGCAGCATTGTAATATTTTTGGAATTGGGGAAGTGCATCGCACGCTTGGGTGAAGCAGGATTGATTCCGGGGAATCTAAAACACAATATTTCACAATGTGCAGATTCAGTGTCAGAGTCCAACAACTGCCCACCGAACTTCAGCTCCAAACTATGATGTATTTTAGTTTTGTGTTCTCTCCCATTTCTTTCCAACAAACTGTTTGTTCTTGGAACAAACAGTTTGTTGGATTTGGTCATACTAAATTAGATTCTATTTCTGGGTCTGGACATATTTGGGGCTCTGAATACTGTACACTTGAAACAGATGTTGGGGATCAAACACAAGATCAGGCCACACAAACATGTTTGCTGTGACAAGCCTCTGCCAAATGACAAATAGTGGGGAGATGAAGAAGTATTCTATAACCTCTATGGGATGACTACGGCGCTGACAATACACAGAAGAATGTAGAGGTTTGGGACTTGGTTTGCATGAGTAGCGTGCGGTTCGGGAGGCAGTTGTTAAATCCTGAGGCATGGTCATGTTCTTCTGAGCTGAAGACTGGACTGAATGAAAGTATGCATCTGCTACATGAAGCATGTCCAGACCAACACTATTACTGTGTCAGAAACACATGAGCCTGGGGGCTGGCGGTTAAGATGCCTGCCATGTTAGTTGTAAAGTTTCCATTTTGATACTGACTGGGGACCCATGTTGCATGTTGCCCCCCTGTCCCTATGCTTACTATCTGTATCTACACTGTCACTGTCCAATAAAGACAAGGTGGCAAAAATGTTTCTTACAGACGAACACGAGTTGAACCTAGTATGTGGCGTTCTGCAGTGTCATGGAAGTCAGGGATGTACTAGTGCATTTTCATTCATTCTCTGGGCTTAAAAGCACCCAAGTGGAAATGCAAAGCCGCCTGACACCTAACTGTCCACTGCTCACTGTCCAAGACGGCAGCAGACAAAAACTGAGAATATTTTCTTTTTCCGGAAAATTCAGTTAAAATTAGCGCTACATTTGGATGGAAACTCAAACTGGACTTCCTGGATTGCATTTCATGTTCTCGCCTGTACCTGTAGCAACATGTTGACACCAGTGCCGGACTATACAGAGTCCGAATGCCCACCTTTTTAGATTAGTGAGTGAACACATGATATCCTTGATTTCTGTTACTTACACGTGACGAAAAGTACAGCTGTGAACGCATTTCAGTGGTGTGTGTTTGTGTGCGTGCGTGTGTGAGCGCGTGCGTGTGTGTGTGCCTGATATCTAGCATGAATCTGATAAAACCATTAATGTCCAAATCAGATGGAAACAAGACATATCACAGAGCGCAATACGTCTTCTACCTCTGTGAGAGCCACGGGAGTGAATGCATGTGTCACACACATTTGCACGTTTGGGGGGGGGGGTTTCTGTCTCTGTTTCTGTCTCACAGAAGAGGCCCGGTCAGCGCTGTCGCACACACACGCACGCTTGTGCAATACACACACACAGCCCTCAAGGCCGATTACCTGACATACAAACATGACATCATGGGCTTGTAATCAAATCCATATGCCTCCGTCCCTCTCCCCCCTCTCTCGGTTTCTATCTCTTACTCGCTGGAATTCTTCCCTCTTCTTGTCCCGTGTCTCCTCTTTCTGTTTGTTTATCCTTTGTCCCTCTGTCCACCTCCTCTTGTTTTTTTTCCTGCCCGTCTCTTGTTGCTGACCTCAGACTCAACGTGGGCTTCGCTGTTAAAATGGAACGTGATTTTGATTGCCAGGCTGAAAAACGTCATGTGGACGTTTGCTGGCCTTTTATGGCCATAATCAGTTTTTACGGCCATTTTCAGGCTGAAGACTTTTTGTTCGTTGTTGTTGACTTGTTGAACACTCTCATCCCTTTCTGTATTGTTTTGTCTTCATGATGTCCTCTGTTGTTCTTGTATGCCAGTGTTTTTTAGTGTGTGCGCCTCATGTCTGTGCCTGGCAGTATGTGTGTACAAGCATGTATTTTTGTGTCAGTCTCTGTAATGAAAAGTGAGGGTGGGGGATGACCTTCACCTTTCTGCCAGCTGTAAACCTTGGGGAGATTTCTAACACTTGAGGCATGTATGCTATCCTCTTAAAGAAAAAGAAATGCATTTTATTGGGTCTTTTTCCCCCAGAGTTATATCACTCACAAGAGTTTCCCCAGTTTGCTTCACTGAAGTTTGCTGCTAATGCTCACAAGATATTTTGTGACTTTGATGTTCAGGATCAGATATGATATGGATCAGCTTTTGTCCTCTCATGTTTCTGTTGAGTCTGAATGTCTGTACCTGTCTCCATAACTCACTTTTGCTGTTACATAACTAGGATTTCACAGTTTCAAGCAACCTCAAGAAACAGAGTGCTTCACTCTTCTCACTCTTGTCTCCAGCTTTATTGTTGGTCTGTGTTATTTGTGTTCTGCTGTGTTTAAACAGAAGAGTTCAACGTTTTTCATTCCATTAGAAAAATCTACGAAACCATTTATAGCACAAACAAATGCAGTCATCCCCCTGTAGCTTTAAACAAGACCCCCTTTCAGTCTGCATTGGTTGTAGAATTGACAACAACTATTTTGGGTAGAGGTACAGCCTATTTCCCCTGTGTTCTTAATAGGACACATTTGTTGTTTCCCTACTCGTGCAATGGGAACACATAGTTCTTTATACCTGGCTGCACAACGAATGCAACACGTCATCCCACCATGGAGTGATACAAGATTACAGGCAGGAATCAGTCTTGCAGCTTCAGATTGAAGGGCTGCACCAGGCAGACAGGCTGTAATTTACAGACTAACAGCAGCTATTGCCTAACAAAAGGATCACACTTGTAGTGCGAAGGGGTGTGTGTGTGTGTGTGTGTGTGTGTGTGTGTGTGTGTGTGTGTGTGTGTGTGTGTGTGTGTGTGTGTGTGTGTGTGTGTGTGTGTGTGTGTGTGTGTGTGTGTGTGTGTGTGTG
>JAVQJD010087929.1:0-53734 GCA_036023655.1 Nannoperca australis
GTGTGTGTGTGTGTGTGTGTGTGTGTGTGTGTGTGTGTGTGTGTGTGTGAGCCTGCTGGTGAAAGGGAGGACGAAGGAAGGAGTGGAAGCTGGACACCTCAGGAATGTTTTTTCGATAACAAGTTCCCCCAGCTCACTAGAGCGCTGTTGTACAATTGTGTGTGTTTTACTGCACTTGTGTGTGTGTGTGTGTGTGTGTGTGTCTGTGTCTGTGTCTGTGTGTCTGTGTTTGTGCGTCCTGAGGGAGCGGAGGTTCTGCAGCTTTCTTGCTGCACTGTGATTGGTCACAACTGTATCATGCTGTCTGAGTCCATTTGTCATGTACCACACATGTAAACAAACACCTGGGATCCTTCAAAAACATACACACTTTTTTTGTCCACTCTTTTTTGGACATTTTGATACTGTTGAATTAGAATTTCAGATTTTGATTCTAATGCATTTGCACACAGCAGAAACACACTCCTACCTGTGGCGCGCGACTCCAGGTCATTGCTCATGCCTCGCGCGCATCAACGCAACGTTGTGCAACAGCGGAGCCGTCGCTAACTCAGATGTCCTTTACGCTGCTCTCTTCTCTGCTGGCTGCCTCATTAAACCTTCAGCTGAACAGTTTAAAACTCCTCTGCCGTTCGGTCCCAACTGGCCACGGCATAAGAGGAGTAAATTAAATTCAGTCTTGTCCATTGGGTTTGAAGTCAGATGGAAGGATGGCATTTGCCGCCTCGGTCTGCAGCAGAGCAGTGTGGCGCGGCCGCAGGTGGTGCTCTGTGCGCCCTGACCCAGACTGAGCTCAAATATAAGTTATCTTTGTTTTGTTTTTCTCTGTCTGTCTGTCTCCGTTGCCTTGTCCCTAGTTAACTCTGGAGACGGCATCGACTACAGCCAGCAGAAGAGAGAGAACATTGGCGACCTGATCCAGGAGACTCTGGAGGTGTTTGAGCGCTACGGAGGAGAGGACGCCTTCATAAACATCAAATACATGGTGCCCACGTATGAGTCCTGCATGATCAGCTGAGGAGGGGGACAGGCGTCACACCCTGACATTGCACAGACTCTTGACTGCCTCTTTGTCAGTCCTTCTTTATCTGCCCCCCCACCTCTAAATGAAACTCTTATCTTATCCCTTTCTTTATCCTAGCCCTCCCCTAATCTCAACTTCACTCCACCCGTTCTTTTTTTGTTTCTGCACCGATCTCTGACCCCGCTAACGCCCGACACAATCCTTCCTCTGCTCTCTTGTGCTCCGCTTTGCTGAGCTCAAACCCTCTCCTCCTGCCTCTCTTGCCCTTCTGCTCTGTAGCACATCCTTTTAAACCCTTATTAAATTCATAACAGCAACTCATGAGGTATTTTTTGTCTGTCTGTATCTGTGTATTTATCCCTATAACATATTAAAAGCAATACAAGCTTGATGGAACAAATTTGCCTTAATAAAATGTACCAGTATGTTTAATAGATTATCCATGTATTGTTATTTTTTTTATTACTTTAGTGATCTTTTTAGCTAATTGACAATGAATGCTTGATGCATAATGGCTTTAAACGCATTTCAAACAGAGATATACATCAGATAGATGGAACATGTGACAAATTCTATAGATTTTAAAACAAAATTCACTCAACATCTATCTTTTGACTATCAGACACACACTGGTATGCTTGATTGTTGACTGTAAGTAAAATAGTTTTCCTTTGCTACTTGACAGAGAACAGTAGTGTCAGACACAGTAGATCCATCCACTCCATGGTGATTTCAAGGCAGTGAAAGTGTCAACAGATCCTTTAGAAACTCCTCAAACTATTCCTGCAACATTTTCTGAATTTCATAGTCACCTGTCAAGCCTGCAGGGTGTGAGTTAGTGAGTGTCACTTAGATCGTGATATTTTTGAATTGAAACTAAATGAAGTACTTTGTTTTTCTGTGCTGAAACATCTGAAAGCGGTTATCTCTACACTGCAGAGCTTTTAATTAAAAGAAATTCTAATGCAGCGTGAGGGAGGAGTAGAAAAAGGAGTTCAGTGGGATTTCAGTGATGCAGGCCTGTCTTTCCTATTGTACATCTGATCTGCACTGTGATTTGTCCTGCTCTACAACTGCTTCTATTCACAACCGCTGTGCTGTTTTGTTTTGTATTGTTCCACTGTACCCATTCTGTCACAAACCCAGCTGGAGAAAGAGCCTGTCTAAACATGCAGGGAAAGATGCATAGGAATGACAGCAGACAGCATTCCTCCAGACAAACACACACTCACACATCCTTTGAACTCCAATAACCCACAGTGGTGTTTGGGTGTGCATTTTGTTGTGCACGTGGGCTTGTTTGTGCATGACAACATACATGTTTTTTTGTTTTTTTTTGTAGCCAGTAACTCTGTAGGCATCTATAACCAACTTTGTTCTCACACTGTGCAGATTGAAGGTGCTCTCTCTCACTATCCTCTCTACTGCATTGAAGTCACAGTGGAAACTTCTTCCCAGACACAATTTAAGAGACACACTTGCGCATATACATACACAACCCCGCGACCCACAGGGGAAACATAGCGTAATTGATTTCCGACACTCACAAGGACACTTGCACTGTCTCTTATTGTAAGTCATGTCTTCTGCAAAAGCAACTTTACAGGCCTGCGGAGGAATCTATTTTCAACCAGAAGACGGGTTCACAATGCTCATATTTCAACCTCAGCACATCTTGGAAAGAATGTTACTGAATAGGTGTTCCACGCTGCTGAACCCGGTCGTGCCGCACTCTGCCTGCTGCTTGATCTGTGCAGTGGAAGACGGGAAGGAGTGCGGCGCGGTCCCCTTTGAACACAAAACACATATTTCATCTTAATAAGTGCAGCTGCGTAATAAAACAAATATAGCAACGGTACAGGCGCATGAACTACTTTTAAAGAGGGGGGGGGGGCTGCAATTTCACCTCTGTTCCCGCTTGATGATCTGATCAAACTCTGAACAGCCTGCGGTTGTATCAGTGACGCCCCGCTGTCCCGCTTCACCTGTCCAATTTTACTGAGCCACAGGCTAGCAGCTAGCCAGCAAAGGATGGAGGGCTTAGAAATACAGAGGACGGGTAGACAAAAAAGACAAAGTGAAAAATATGGTGAACAATTTTGTGCTTCAAACATTGTTTATTAGAACAGGACTCGTCAGAAATTTGTTCAGCGGGGCCTTTTTGCTTCAAGCTAGCGCACAGTGTCATACAAACCATACTATACAGATATTGTCCAGAGCTCACTTCACTTCTTTGCAATTAAAGGGTCAGCCAATCTAATTGCTTGGACTCCATTAGGTCACATCACAGGCGCTACTGGGCATTTAATGCTAAATGGTGTCCGTTTTGACCTCTTTGGGAAACCCACTGAAGCTCATTAGGAAAGGTGGCAGTCTGGAAAAGGAACTTCATCCAATATGGTCTCCAATCAAGAGGTACACACACACACACACACACACACACACACACATACAATAATGGAAAGTAATACCAAACAACACCACCAAGCTGTATTTGCTCATGCAAGTAATAGTGAACTGTGAAACAGAGTGAACTGTGAAATGAACAGGAATGGAGGCAGCCATCGAGATTATTTGGCCAATCAAAAGCATCAACGCATGACTGGTCCCGGCCTACAGGCCTGAAAGACTAAGCATGACATTGCTTGAATTTTCTCCCGTATCTCACTCTGCACTCGGACATGAAAACACTAATTTAGCATAGAGCAGAAATTGTCCTCATCATCATATTCTAGCCCTTTACCCTTACTCGTAATGAGCATTTGATCACTTCGTGACTGTGGGTGCTGCAACATACACAAGGAAATAAATTGCTTCCCATTGAGGGTGTTTCCTCCAGTCATAGAGCACAGGTTATAACATCATGCTCTACTTCCCTTCAGCAGATTGTATCTGTCGCAGATAAAGCCACATTATTATTTTCAGTTGAGAGGATTTCCGATTTTTCTTCCTTTTTTTTTTTTCTTTGGGGGAATCCTCGTCTTTTGTGAAAGATCTGCCTGATGGCATGCGGGGGCGATGGTATTGATCTAACATGTTACTCAGCCATTTTGCCACATCTTTGTGCTTGTCTGTTTGCCTTCTTGTTAATTTCTCCTCAGCCAGCTCTCGTGAGTGTGTGTGTGTGTGTGTGTGTCTGTGTGTGTAGTCCACACTCACTGCTAACTGGATTTTGGAAAAACACTTTCTGTTCCACATAGTCAACACGGATGTTTTCCACAGGCGTCCCCAGTGGTAGATTCAGGGTGTTATGACCCAACTTTAAGCATGTTAAGAGTGTACCTTTCCTTCACACCAGCCTTTGTCCTTACAAGGGTAAAATAGCATTCTCTAATCCATGGCCGGGCTTGATCCTCACTCTCCACTGCAACTGGACTCCGGGGGTCAACCCTAGACGATGTGGGGCCCGATGTGAGCAGTCACTCAGCTCCGGGGTTATTATTAGCCTAGCTAGCTCAGCACCTCACAACAGCTGCCACTGCCCTGCAGCCAGCAATAACTCCCACTGAGGAACACATGCAAACCATTTCACCCATGGAAATGGTTTGCATTGCACCGGCACGGGACGATTTATACACAGAATTCATGCGGCCTAACAGATCAGCACAGTCGACTACGCAGACAAGTGTTTACACGTGTGTCTGGCTCGCGCCCCGACAGCTACTCCAGCCTTCAGGTTGGGCCGTTATCTCAGGATGAACAGTGACTTTCTGGAAGCCGGCTCCACGGAGCTCAAGTTTGTCCTTGTGCATCTCCGTCTCACCGCATCACAGCGGTGGCAGGCCAACAAAGGCTTTTGTATTGCAGTGAGCTGTGCAACAAAAGCTATACAAACACGCCGGTAGCGTTCTGTTGACGGAGGGGAAAATAAAGATTGGGGAAAGTAGAGGAAAAAGGCTGAGACTGAGGAACGGAGGAAAAAGACAATTAGGCAGCGTGGAAATATTTGTGGTGTGTGTTTGAGAGAGAGAACATGTTGAATGAAGAGAAATACAGGGAGATACTTGGCGCCCAAGCTCTGAGACAGACCGGCGGTCCGAGATGAATCCGGCGCAGCGAGAGAGGAAAGGAAGGAGAGGATGTGTGGGCTGCGTCGAGGTGGATGGATGGAGGGCCGGGGGGTGTTGTGTCACCTGGTAGAGGAAGCTGTCTAGCTCCGGCCATACCCGAGATTTCGGAGCAGTCGGGTGAAGAGAGGGATAAGAGACCAAAGAAGAAGAGGGGGAGGAGGAGGAGTTGGGGAGGGGGCTACCGACTCCACCTGTTCAACGAATCAGTTTTTCACAGTTGAGGCGACAACTGGCACTTAACGACGTCACCACGCTGCCTCATCTGAACAAACAAGCCGAATGTGAATGCCCGGCTGTGTGTGTTGAAAACCTAATAATTCATCCATGTGGGTCACATTAAATATGATCAAAGTTGTGTTGCATGTTGCAACGTAACCCTTTGTAGAGTGGAGGATTTATTAAGCGCTTAGGAAGTCTTCATCCGTCTTTCCCTTTATCACTTCCTTCCCTCTTTTCCTCGTGTCCCTTCTTCTGCTGAGCTGTCTCTCTTATTCCGATGTTACAGTCTCAAAAGGCAGATTGTTAGGACCAGCAATGAGGGGATTGTGCCGTGCAACAGAAATAAATGCCCCCCTGGGAGCGATTCGTCTTGTTCATGTCTGCCTGGCAGAGTCCACGCGCATCCAGGGGACTACTGAGCATGTGCGAGACAGGACAGCACAATGGAGATTTATCTATCAGCCTCTCCATATGCCAGGTGTCTGATTCACGGGCTTAATTCAAGACTGGAGGAATTATGTAAACACTTTGAAAGAGGAGCGCATGTTCTGTTTTCCTTGCGCAGTCCTCTGCGAAGCTCCCCTTAAATATTAATAAAGTCTGCTAAAATCTAACATCCTGATTTACTGTTTACGTTTGTGAGTGATTCTCTTATCTGTGCTCATGTGTGTGTCTGTCAGTGTGATGCTGTGTGTGTCCAGACCCCAGAGTAGACCACACCACAGGATCAATCCGTCTCTGAACAGATGTGATCAATGAGGATTCTCTCCCTCTCTCCGTGGCTCTCCTTCTCCCACTTTCTCTGTTCTTCTTCCTCCTCTTCCTCTCCTACAGGTCTTATCACTGACAAACACTCATTTCTTTCCTGGCTACGGGCTGGCAGGCGCGCACAGGCGACCGAGCAAGTAAACAAATACGGGCATCTTCGGGAGGAGCAGGAATGGATCCACACTGTTAGCAATTGGCAAGGACAGATGTAGCATCGGCTGGACTTCTTTAAGCCGTATTGACACCATTGTGCTCTCCACAAGGGAAGGAATGAGGAAGGAGGAGTGGGGGGAAACTTGTTTAGTGGCTCTTACTGTAAAATGTTAACGTGTGATTTCGTGTGTCATTTCCTCCTGTTGATTGATGATTAGCAGGTTCGAGGTGGGATGTTTTCCCATCAGAGCGTTCTGTCACAAGTGGCTCCAGCTGTCCTCCCCCGATCCCGCTGTCCCCCCTGTCTGGGCGACAAAAGGCAGGCCAACAGGCATTTCCATCACCAGATTGCTAAACCACTGGAGCATCTAGACTACAACACCCAAGGTGACCTTTAACAAAACACTAAATAGTGAATAGTTGTGGTGGCAAGAGCAGAATGGGTTATTGGAAACGCAGGAATGTTGCAGCTTCAGATTGAATTGTGATACACTTTTCCTCATGCCGCTCCACATTGTAGCACTCCACCAGCTGACGCTTCTTCCTGAAAGTGTAACCTGTCGCGTGTAAATAGTATTCTCTCTGTCTCTCTCTGTCATAATTGCATTCTCCTCACTTTTGTTGAACTTACTGACTGACTGGCACGCACACATCTTTTCTGGTCCCTTCGGTGTCCCTTTCCCGTCTCCAAATAGTTCTACAACCACAACTAAGCCGAAACACCTGTGGTAAATACTCGGTCCAAGCTGTGCCACCTACATTTGAAAATGCATCTTTTTGCATCTCTTTTGTCCTTCTATAATCCAGTCAGCAGGTAGGTGTCAAATATAACATGTTGGATAGAGGTGCCCCCCAACACACACACACACACACACACACCAGACCGGCCCCTCACTCACAGCTGCGACGGTGAATCATTTTCACGTAGCTCTCCATCCACGCTGAAACTCCTGAACGATAGGAAAAGGGCTAAATCTATTGTTCTTTGCTCTCTTTTGGCTGTCGAACAGCACAATGACGCACAACAAACCAGCATTTGGTAAAGTGTGGGGCTGACGCAGCCTCGGTTCTACCACTTCCTGCTCTCCATGATGACTTATAACGTGTTTTAGTGCAGCCAAACTCACATTAAACAATTTAATTATTCTCATGTACGCATTTTTCAGCGTAAAACAGTGATTTGATCTCGCCACATAAACGCTTCCTGTGCTGGTGAACTGGGACTTCAATCAGTCACTGAATTTTATGGCCGCACAGGCGTCAGAATAAACATAGACAGTCAAATGGCAACTGTAATGCGTGATCACTGTATTGACATTTAAAATAAAGAGGTACAGAGGCCCTTGAACTGATTTTTACAGATTTAATCTACAACGTCACAACAGTAAAACTTCGGGGGGCAAAGTCCCCACCATCACTTTCACTTACACTTCATCATTGTCTCTAATTCTTACTTTGGCCGATTTCAAGACAAATAAATAATGTTCGGTGGCTGACGGTAACAAATGCACACACACTTTTCAATACAAGCATATACAAACAAATGTGAGTGCAACAGTGCATGAACACACTCGCACGAATAGGGCATTTGTCATGTCGGGCTTTTGATGCGAGTTAAAATGAATAATAGGTAAATTATGCATTTCTCTGTATGTGCTGTGGTTGCTAGAAGGACATTTATATCTGTTGCGCTGTGCTCGCGCCTTCCTCAAAATGTAAATGACCCAGATTCTGCCAGCACTTTTTCCCCCCACAGTCCCCAAACTAGTAAGTCAAAAGAAAAAGGGAGAGATGTTTTCCTTGTTTGTATGTATGCGTGTTATCAGAGCCTGTGGGCCTCTGTTCCCCTCCTCCGGAGCCACAGCCGTCATTGCAGACAGCCTTGCCTCGACAGAGTCACCAGCTCCCGCTCACTTTCCTGCGGCTGTGGCCCCCGGGGGAAGCTACAACCAGCTACAGGGGCCTTTACCGAGGGCCCCATTGTCTCCGTCGGCGTACTTTCAGCTGAAAACCCAGGGCGCTCTCCAAGCTCATTGTGAGTGAGCTAACAGCCTCTCTTCGAAAGGGGCTAAACGCATGTTCATTAATTATCTGGATCCTTGTTAATTGGATTAATTGTTGAATAGAAACCGTGTTATTAAAAATGACGAAAACACAAGGGCAGGGGGAGCAAAAGGGGGGATTAATATCGCTCCTGTTTACTCCCGGGCTGTCAGAAGACACGAGCATGCACAGGCTCTCACACACACACACACAGACACAAATGTAGGTATGCTCTGCCTGTCTATCACTGCATCTTTCTTGCTTCTTTCTCTAACTCTGCGTTTCTATTTTGCACACGTATCAACACACACATGCACAGAAGCTGTATGTGGCCCAACTCAGAAGAATGAGTGCTAGGCAAGGTGCAAATTACCATGCGCACCGTTGAGATAAGAACTAAACCCATTTTCAAAGCTCAGAATAAATGCCAGATCCTTTTTGATGCAAGAAGTCTGTGACTTTTTCCATCGCTTATATTCAAAGATTAAAGGAGGAAATAAAAGAGAAACACAACGTCAACACCATGAACAATTTAGCTATCTTCAAGTCACATGAAAAATGGGGGTTCATCGTTCCCTCTACCTATCTGCACACTCTTATCCACCTAAATCACTTATCAGTGTTTGGCTTCAAGGGATGTTTTATCATTCTGGCTTTAAGATAGCATGCTGAATTTGCAGATAATTTGAATGGCAGGGCTAATATTACATGTCTTGTGTAATTGGTAAAGGTGCAAATAACAATGCCATTATGCAAAAATCTTACTATCTGTGTTTTCCTATGGTCACTGGGTGAAATTATGACAATCAAATGTTAAGTACCGACCACTCCAGAGGACAATGGATATTCTTACTTATATTCAGTAAACGTTCAAACTGAAATAAAAGTTTAGGAAATGATCATTTCTGCTCAATCTTTAATGAAGGACCACTTCTTAAATATGTGGGACAAGTACATTGATTCCAACCTAGATAAGTAATAAACTGCACCAGGGCTGCCACTTTTCCCAATATAATCATGACCTCCAGGATCCTAAGTGAAATATTTCAATATTAACAGGTTCATTGTTAAAGATTTTCTCTCGTCTGCAGCATGTTTGGTTTGTCTGAGACTCTACTGAAGTTCAGTAATAATTACAGCCATAACATACTGTATCTATGTGGAGACGCTGTCTGACGGGCACAGAAGCAGGATCCGGTAGATGTGTTGCACTGGTTGTTAAGGAAACTGTATCTGTCTTCCTGCTTTGATGTGGAGGCTCCTGTTGCTGTTATCTGGGACTGGGGGACTTATTGCAAATATTTTGTGTGTGTGTAAGCAGGTTTGTATATATGTTGTGTGTGGCATATGCCTCTTGAGATATTGATACAGAAACACAATTTGAGTCTAATTCAATTCAAAACATTACCAGATCTAGTTAGTGTTGTTTGATCAATGTATTGGACATGTGGCAATAATCCAAAGAGTTTGGATTTAATTTACTATCCTCTATACCAACACAGGGTCAACAGACTGCAGCCAGAAGGTCGTAGTGCAGCTGTTTGAGCATTCATGCACCCAGCATGGGGACTACTTTTACAAAGACACGAGTGGGTGAGCAGTAAGCGGACAAATTGAATGAAGGCCAAGGTCGGGGCTCAGATTTAGCTCGGCCCCTCTCAGCCAACAGCTGTTAAAATCAAAACAGACCAGTTGTGGTTTATTTTCGCACTAAGCAGGATGTGAGAAACCGGAGGTAGCTGGTTTGTGTGTGTTCCATTGATCAGGGATGTTAATCTTCGTAGGATATATAGAAAGGTCCTCCCAAGGACAGGACAACGAAAAAGGCTCTATTGATTGCTGGAGTGTTGATCAGTCTGTCCAGAGACAGATGACAAGATGTACACGTCTTGAGTAACAAAAATCATGTGGTAGGATATGGACTGCACAGGTTCATCATTTTTTTTCATATTTTGGTATCGTAAAGTGACGCCTGCACATAAAATGTACCTGCTTCGTATGCTGGACTTGCCAAGTACTCCAACCTCTGCCACACACAAACCCTGTGTATGAAGTGGGAGATTGGACACACTCAACCCATGTTTGACTATTCAAACCAGATAACTAGTCCACACCTGATACACGTCATTGGTAAACCATAGAATTACACCAGACAGTAAAACCTAATTGACAAATGTGCTTTCAGGTAGTCACTGGGATGTCACGTTCACACTGGATTGACAATTTGAGGATCTGCTGAGGATCTTGTGTAACAGGACTTTTTTTTTTTTTTACTTCATGTTCTACTTACTATGTTTATTGTTATGCACCAGTATACCACGGCTAATGTCTTATATGTGAACACCTACTTGACAATAAACCTAATTCTGATTCTGAAAGGGATCCCCAGCCCAGACACTTTCTAAATAGGGTCACAATATAATTTGAAATCCCTCTAAAGTATTGTTAACCCTTCTTTGTTACATCCTAGGTCTCTAGAGGAAAGGGAAGCAACATAAAATCAGATGGAATTGGCAAAAAAAAAAAAATATTGGAGTAGCAGCCCTTTTTTGACAATGATATAATAAACAAAAGAACTGAGCCACAAAGGGAAAAGGGACCTGTGAGTGTTGATAAGTCAAAATAATAAAAAAGAAAAAGAGCACTCATGATAACTCGTGATTTTGAAAGGATTTACCTTGCTGTCTAAAACAAAGAAAGACTTGCTCGTTTTTCACTCACAGTACTGTCCGTACTGCATTTGTTGATAAAGTTGTTGGAGTTTGACATTTTTAACTGTTATAATGTTGCTGCTAGTGAGGAAATAAGTAAACGTGTGTTATTCTGCGTTGACCACACTTCAGAGGCATTATGTGCATTCCTGCGCACTGCTCGCCATTGCCCTGATACTGCGTCCATCATTCCACCAACCAACTCCGCCCCGCCCTCCCGGCTCGGATGTGAGCGCTCATTGGTTCTTCCATTAGTCCCCTGAACGCCCCGCTGGCCAATCGCTGTTGAGGAGGACGGAGACTTTCCGGTGGAACAGTCTCTCGCGCCTACAGTGGTGGAATCGAACGTCCCCGAGCGCACACGGCGTAGAGGAGAGTACGGCGCACGAGTCTCTGGAAGGAAGATAACGGTTTCTTTTTTTTTTGCCCCCTCGCCACTCAAACAACAAGAACAAACCAAACCTGAATTTTTAGGGGGGTTTTACAGAGTCTTCTCGTCTCAAGGAGGAGGGAAGCGAGGGATTGGATCCGCAAGTTTTTTTTTTCTCTTTTTCGTTTTTTTTCTCTTTTTTCCTTAAAGAGGATTCTGTGTTTCGCAGTGGTTTGTTCTCCCTTCTCGCCGCAAAGATGATGGTCGGAGAGGTCGAAGTGAAGGAGCGACCGAGGCCGAGTCCCGACTATTTGATGCAATTATTAAACGAGAAGAAGCTCATGACCAGTTTGCCAAATCTCTGCGGCATCTTCACACACCTGGAGAGGCTTCTCGATGAAGGTAAGTGGCCGTCTGTGGCGGTCGGGGAGGGGAGCGAGACCACGGCGCAGTCCGGTGTCGGCACGGCTTCACTGGGCGTCCCTGCTGCGTAACATTCTAGCATGTGATACGCCGATATCGCTTACAACTTCCCCACGAGCAGTGCCTCGCATCCAAAACAAGAAATCCGGTCGTATCCTGATTTTAAATCTGTTGAACCTTAGACCAAAGCGAGATGTGGATTTGAGAGTTATGCTGCTAACGTTAGGCTTCCACGGAGTTTGTTAACTTGCACTCCTGACTTTGGTCTGACGAGACCTAAAACTTTCTCTCACTCAGAAAAATCGGAGCCCTCTGTTACTGTCAACGTATGAATGTTCAAAACTGGTTTTGAAGTTTTGAAGCACTCCTGGGGTTTATTAAATGCGAATCTCTAATTAGTTTGGACGGGCCCCGATTCCACATGTTCCACAGCAATTTAGCTTGAGTTAGCCACATTTGAAGCTAGCGAGCCTGTGTGTCTGCGTTCCGTTGAACTCTGCGGGAACCAACACGGCATCGTTAACTTCGCTACGTCTTCGAAATGAAGCCGTGGCCAGTTTAACGCAGCGTTTCAGACAAATGTCAATAAGTGTTACAAAAGTTGACTGTCGCTCTCCTCATTTGTGCTTCCAGGGTTGTGTTAGTTGTTGCCCAGCGGCCGAGCTCAAAAGCACGGTGGAATGTGTCCGCTTGTTGCCCAAACAATGGCCAGTGAGTTGTTGCTGGGAGGGGGGAGTGCACGAAGATTTTTTTCAGCTGTCTTAACTTTTTCATTAAAAGGGGCACCATTTTGTTTGTCTCGTTCCAGCTACTACAATATTTGTCCTCGAGCGAGGCTGTGTTTCTCTCGGTTATATTTCCTCCCCGTTGCCGCCGCTGCAGCAGCAGTCGTCGTGTTTTTTTTGCCAGTCAAGCGTGCCCTAAAATTTCGTCGCCTTTTGTCGGCGGCGCCGTCCAGACGGGATTTGTCTGGCTGCGTGTGTTTTCTACGCATTGTCACAGATTTTGGGCACAAGCGGCGGCGCTGATAAAACACGGCTTATTCGCCGTTTATGTCGATAGTATAAATAACATAAGCTGGTGTAAGCGGAAGGCTGGACCTATGCTTTATGTAACCGAGCTGGGGACACTAGAGAGCGCCACAGCCCCCTAGCAGACTGCCCCCGTGCCGTGTGTTGTGTCGGACTGGGCACCATGACACTTAGACACGCAGATAATGGTCACTCTGACTACTTCACGGGGTAAACGAGCTGTTTCTTCGTAGACAACGTAGGACGTAAATAGCAGTGCGAACCAGTCTGATAGTTTCGGTTGCATGTCTGGATGAGTATGCTCTGTAGTATGTAGTTGCAAAACCGGTCTGCAAAGCTTTTCTTGCTTCCTTAATGAGTGATAAACAAGACACTTTAGACGCGAAGTGCACTATTTTCTCCACATCTCATTAGAAAGCTACAACAATGGGGGAAAAATACATTTATATATGTAACACAAAATAAAATACTGCTATTTAAGTTTAGTTTTACCCTTCCTAATGAATTCCACAGACACTACATGAGAAGTTTGGACTTCAGTTTCAGGTTGAGGCCTTCAGAGATGTATTCAATCAAGCAACAATGTAAATTCCCATTCTCCCCCAAAGCACCAAGTTTGATTGCTCTCCTCTCACCCCATTAATGCCTTACAAGAGAGGCATTATGGAGTATTTAAAGTTCTAGTGGAGCCCATTGCTTTTTTGAATTCGGTCAGGAACGATTGGTGCGTAGATGTTTTATTTTTTTGAGGGGGGAGTCAGGAAGCAGACCTGTTTGTTTTTCATCCCTGCACCCCTTTGCTGTTTCCCAGCCCCCACAGTCACATACCCTAACAGTTGTCTGAACAGTAAAGAAAGGGGATTATACACACAGCCTGTGTACCTCTCATTTACTCTTAACAGCTCAGCCGAGCTGCCGTTGGCACACTGCATGAGCTAACCCGTTGAAAGCAAGAAAGAGTTTTTAGTCTCTGTGTGGTCAACAGTTGGTGTTTTAAAAAAAATCTAATGTATAATGCATTTTCTACTTATTGGCTTTTACTTTGTCTGTCTAACAAAAAATCTGTTTGCAACCCAGAATGGCCAAAAGTGCTGCTTTGTGGTGTGTTTTTTTTTTTTTAAATGGACAGAATCCAACGTTGTGAAACGTTTGTTTCTCTGATTTCCTTTGGTGCTCAGAAGGAACTGAACATTTTTAACACAGCTGAGGTATTGAGCTATTTCCATTTTTTTCTGTGGGGGAATTTCACATTTCTTTTCGTTTCGTCTGTGTCACCTGCTCCTACAAACCACCAAAGGCATGCACTAACTGAGACTAAGGGCTAGAAGAGAAAAATAGACATTTCACTCTGCACATATGGTGTGTGCTGAATGTGGCATAAGCAGTAAGTGCTTCTAAGTTCATTCAAAGGCATTTAGCACAGGCACTCTGTAAATGCAACACTGTAAATATAAATTGACGTTTACATATTTATGCTATGTGTCACTTAAAGTAAAAGGTATTGAGCCAGTGTCTGAAATTAAGTGATGAAATAGTCGCTTCGCAATCTTTCATAAGAGATAAAAGGCTTCGGAGGAACTGGTTTGCTAGCGGTTAAGAAATCAATCCTGTAATGCCAGAATGGTCGGACAGCGCTTCTATGCAGCGCTCATGAGATAGAAAATGGATAAAACGTTCCCTCCTTTTGTGTTTTAAGAATTCATGGCCGGGGCATTCGCGCCTCAGCCTGACTCCTCCAAAGCCACACACGTCTTCGGTTTACAAGGGTTTCCACAGCACCAGCCCAAACTTTACCCCACCGCCAAAAATTGCGTGTGTGTGTCATGAAAGCAACTCCAGTGCAGAGGAGGCCTCTCTGACTGTCTGGTTCTCGTTAGGGGCTGTTTAGTTTGCCCCCCCCTGTTGGACACGGCTGAAACTCTGATCTGATATCCGTGGGCCAGCCTCCTCCCACTCCCTGTCCCGTACTGGTGAATACCGTCTCCACCCGGGGTCAAACCCAAACGCACAATCCAGAGAGAGAAGAAAACGGCAAACGTTTTAAAAATAACTCTTCGCGTTGGACCTAGTGTTTGTTTTTAAATTGTTGTCACGTTATTTTTATCACGTTGCGTCAGCGACCTGTGCTGTCAGATTGCGGCAGTTCCATAAGCTGAGAAAAGTTATCTTTAATTGGTTTTTTTTTATGATAGTTAGGGGTTTATTTGTCTGATAAAACTCTTTATGATGATGATTGAAGCATGTTTTGTGACCCTGGTCTTTGCCAGCAGTAAAGACAAACATCACACTCAACTGAGACTTCCAGTCAGACAGGATATAGACTCCAGAAGGGAATCTTTAACTTGTGGTATTGTGGTGCAAATTACGTTTGATCTAAAAAGTTATTTAGTTTGGTGTTGTTTGTTTTGGTGTTCTAAAAGTGGGTGTCTTTATAAAGACGACAAGGAGAGAGCAGATGCTACATTAAAAAAAAGCTGTTTTTGTGTATTGTTAAAATTACAATGACGGCATTCCTCTCCTGAGAAAGTACCGTTTCTTAGGCTCAAAGGCAACGAACATCTTAAATGCCTTTTTTTTTATTTGCCAGACTTAAATGCACCCAATAAGAGCAACAATCCAACCAGTTTCAGCGGTTGCTTAAGTCTTTCTCAACATGTCCATCTCTCAAGAGTACACCCTCCCGACAGCTGCACATGTCTCCCACACCCACCCAACATTTTGTGCATGTCTACACAGCTGTTTCCACGGCTGAAGAAAGCTGACACCGCCCTTGTGTGTGTGAGTGTGACGGCTGCTCCCACCCTGCTTTAGTACCGTGGACTGTTACGTTCCCAATATGTGTGTCGTCCCTCAAGGTCACTCTGGACAAGTGACAGGCCCCTTTTTGAAATCCCCTTGCGTTGCAGTTGTTCATCTCCCTGGGGTGACACCTGCTATGGAGGTTTTTTTTATATTTTATTATTTCTCTTTACGATCTGCCAGCCAACAAGCTGCTTCAAATTGCTATATTTTCTCTTGGCAGGAGGAGACAGCCCATATAACATCTAGAGATGTAGTGAAGCACTGTTGTAAGTTAGCAGCGTAGGAGAAAGGGAAGATTTTTATTCTTTTGTTGTCATGAAGCGCGGAGAGCGTTTCTATGTGGTCGGATTGATCAAAAATCTTTATTCCAAGCCCCCCTCACCTTTCCTTACAAGCTCATTTTCGAGCTCTGTTTGTATAATAGATTAAATGGTCCGTTGTTTCGCTGCACACTGTGCATCGTACCACTTGTTCCTGGCTACAGCCCCCCCCCCCTCTTTTCATATACAGTTTTGTGTCTCCTTGTTTGTCTCTGTGCTGTGATTTAACAGGACCTTCCCGGGAGAGCTGTCAGCGTTCGTAGGACAAACTGTCTGCTGTCCACATTGGTGCCTGTGTAGGGAACTGGTCCTCTGGGAACTGCTTGTTTAGAGAACAGATTTTGATAAATGGGAGAATGCGTTTTTCTACCCGATGTCCCATATTTCTGTCAATCTGTCTGTATGGTTCCCCTTCCCCCCTTTCTTCTTTGCCTGTCTGTGTGTGGCTGTAGGTTGACCCTTGGCGTTCCTCAGCACAGGGCCAGACCTACACTAACCTCTGACATGCAATCAATTTAGCAGCTAACAAGATTGAACACTGCTCGGGAAGTAAGATACTGCTTAGGGGCGTGAGACAGCACACATAGAAACACACTGGAAGAGAGAATTGGGGGTGCTAGGCCAGGGCTGTTGTTGCAAGCAGAAACCTGTTATATCCCCCACCCCAACCCTCTCTCCTCTCCCCACATTCTCTCCCAAAGCACCACTTATATGCTGGAATTTAATTAACCGAGAGCCGTTTTGTGAGATGGTTTACTGAGTCGTCGCCACCAGTGAGAAAGCAGAATTGGAGGCTTTGTGCTCCCTTTCTCTCTCTGCCTCTCTCTTGCCCTCATGCGGCTCCTCTTTCTCTCTCTTTCCTCCCTCGTAATAAATTAGGTGGTGGCGTAAGTCTGACAGGGTGAGTTGTAGGGCTTGTCTTCTTTTAGACGTGCCTCTGCCTAGCAGCCTTCCTATCCAGTAGCCCCACCGCAGTGCCCGTGTGAGCTTCAGTCCCTGTTCTAAATCCAATCCTAGTCTGTTTTGCTCCCCTGGACCCCACTCAAGCTCCAGCAATGCCACCCCCCAGCGGGTGCTGCGTGATAAAGCCATCCAACGACAGCTCCGGACTCTTATCTCAGGCCTCAATCCCGTGAGTGCTGGGGCCTCCTTATCAACGCTGGCTCTGCCTGGCCTCCTGTCTCCGTGCCCTGCCCCGACCGCCTGGCTGACTATCTGGCTCGCTGTTGCCAAAACTAAGTGTCTTCCCTTCTATTACTGCTGGCTGTCGGACAACACATTGCTAGATGCAGTTTATCTTAAAGCAGAGCAATCGCATTAAAATAAACGGCGAATGAGGTCGCCAAATGCACAGTGAAATACGCTGAAGGAATTTCATTGTCTGGTTTCTGTCAAAGCGGGACCCGTAGCAAGCGGCGTGAAAGAGGAAGATGATTTCGGGGATGTTGTAATAAGTATGTCACAACATCTCTGTGACACAGACCTGTTCATTACATTTGGTTGTTGATTCCTTTTTTTGAAACCTGCCCCCATTCCCCTTGACCCAAGTCATGTCAGCTTTGTACCATTTGTTTTCTTCTTCATTTTTTGTGTCTCGTGCAAAAACATCTGCGGGAAGTAACGCCCGTTTCAGACAGGAAAGGACTATGGAGAAGGCGAGTCAGTGGTTTGTTTTTCCTTCAGAGGAGGGGGGGGGGGTTTCTTGCTGTGGTGACACGAGAAGCCTGCTCTTCTCTTGCCCTCTCCCACAGAGGAGGGTCTGTCTCTCAGCTTTCTTTTGGCTGATTTCGATTACATCATGAATCGTTGCTCCTGTCCTTCCTCCGCATATTTATGGGAATACGCAACACGCACTATATCCCAGTATATTCCTCACTTAGTGTATGTATGCGTGTATGAGCCCCACCCTGTTGCATTGTTGGAGTGCTTCAAATAGCTCTCCCACACCTCTCGCTCATAGTAGGCCCCCACATTGCCTCGTTCTTTCCCTTTCTGTCTTCGTTGTTTAAGCCTCTGAGCTGTCACAACAGACATTGTGTCCAACAACGAGGTTTCTCAGGAATCATACCAGCAACATTTGTCAGAGTTTCCTGTTTCCGTCTCCATTTTTTTTTTTTTTATCAGAGAAAGGAGGTGAAAAAAAATTAGCTGAATGCTCACTCTGTTCCTCTCTTAACTCACCCACCCCCTCTGCATTCATTTTCTCTCTCCTTTCAGAGTAGGAATGGCAACTGAGCGTTGGCAGCCAGCTCAGGAATTTCACCGGGAGCACAGTCGGAGCACTTAACCTCCAGCCTGGTGTTTGTTTTCCCCACACACTCTCTCTTAGTGCGTTTTAGCTCTGCTTCATGTGAATGCCATCCACTTTTGCTTTAAATATCTTGTATAATACAAATGTATAATTTGTCTGTATTTATTTGCTTCACAGCTGGTACTAGCAAGCTCCGTTCCACTATAAAACTATCAAAGTCTTTTTAAACCTTCAAATTTTGTGACACACTCGCACCGATCTCCGGGACTGTTTTATTTTGCAGCATTCTTCCCTCATCTTGGTTCCAAACCCCCTAGTCCAAGAGGCTGACCAGCCCCATCCACCTTCAAAACACCCCAGTGGATCAGTCTGCCTGTGGCCTGCAGCCTTTTGCCTTCCCCTTTCTTACTAGTTGCAGGCTGGCCAATAAATCAAAAATGAATAATTTACCTGTCCCTCAGCAGCCCGTGTTGTTTCTGTGAGGCTTGGCCAGAGCAGGCGGCGCTGCCATAACCTTCCCTAAGGGCCACAGAGAGTGAGGCGGCAAGAGGTAGAGAGATTCCTCTATAGCGTTCTGCCATCATATATAAAGTGCCGGGACCTCCAACCTCAGCCGGCCTCAGCTGCTTCTCTGAATCTCAACAGCTTCAACACATTTTTCACTCCGTACAACATGGAAATCCACGTCATACCTTTGACAGAACTCCTCTTGCTCTTTTCTGCTCTCTTGATATTGTGCAAAACACAATGGCATTGTTAAGTTTAACCATTTTTAAGAGCTAATGTTTAAAAAAGTTGTCATTCCTTTGCCTGGATTCTGTACTCTGTTCCTGCACCGATTACCTTAATCAAACAACTTTAACTTGGCCGTAGTTTTTATACATACATATACGTATCCCGTCAGCTCTGGTACACAGGTAAGCAAGCATCCAGTCTTCACTGGAGAAGTTGTGATATTGTATTTAACATTTAGACGATGTTGATGAAATTGAGGAAATTGTTTGGAAACTGCTTCCCTCACAATAACGCCCCAGTTTGCCAATCAGTTTTTGTTTGGAGCGTACCCAGGGCAGGTTTTGTTCAACTGGCTTTGTAGTTTGAATGCAGATGATGTCTTGTAAAGATGTTTGCTACAGTGTTTTTATTTTTAGATGGTTTCTTCTCTACAGATTTCCCCTGGTCTCGCTTTGACTGAAATTGACACATTGTTTGAAAATCTTTCTAGCATGTACTGGACTGCCACCACGGGATAGTTTTTTAGCACAGAGGAGAACAAATCGGTGCCAGAATAAGTATTGTCAACATTGTTCCAAACAACTGTAAATATTTTTTGGCGTTAAGGTAGTTGCAATAGTGATAATAACAGAACATGCATTATTTGAGTCTTTATCAGATCTCCAGATCCAAATTTCCATTTTGTTCACTTTTAGAAAGTACAATCGTCTAAATGTTCTGGAAACAATATTGCGATATATTTCACTTTTTAACGCAGGCTTTTCTCAATAGCTGAACACATAGATTTGTATTGCTCCCACTCAATGTCTTTTTGACAGTAAACACGTTTATTTTGATCGCATGGAATACATTTGATAGTAGACAAAGACTTTTGGGCTCCACTTTATGCCGGTATGTTAAATAAGCACAGTTTCTATTGTGTTTTCATGCCAGTTGCCTTTGGCGCCTGCAGCTTTTCTAATCGTAAAGTCTATTTTAAAGACCGTGAAACAGGTTTGATTACATGTCAAGTGTGTTACATTTAAAGCATGGCAGTAGGGGGGGAGGAGAGGCGCCTCAGAGCAGTCATGCTGAAAGGCTTTCTGTTAAGTACAGTGAGCTCTGTGTTAGTATGCAAGTTTTGAGATTTTGAGAAAAGAGCTTACAAGTTTATGGTGCCTCTGCCACCGGTGCCAGCCTGCTCCACCCCCAAATCGCCCAGGTCACTCTGCACTGGCTCACAATTGGATGCCATTGCAATTAGCACGGTACTGCTTAACCTATTGATGTGTTATCTGTGTGTAGGGCTTATGCTTGAGGAAGTTGTCACAGATTTTCTTAAAGGAATGTCCAACAGAGCAGTAGCTAATAGTTTCATCCAGAAAAGTTTCTTCTGAGTCTTCTGTCTCACTTACGCAGTCGCACGTAGTGACTGTCTAGCCTGACTGGAAGTACATGTGTTGCACAGTTGTGTTTTACAGTGGCTGTCTGCCTTGCAGTCTTGTGCTGTAATGTAAAACATGATTTGCTTAGTGTAATTTATGTCCATTTGCAACGCGTCCAACCCAAAGTAGCAGCATGTGAACAAAGTCAGAGTTACGCAACTGCAAGGGAAACAGTTTTGTGTCAGTTTTTTGTTTGTTTAGCGTTTGTCGCCGCTCGTCTGTTTGTGGCGAGGCTCAAGTCTGTCTGTCTGTCCTTATCAGTTCAGTGGTTGGGGGGAGATTACAGAGCAGAAACAATGGGTGGTTTTGTATGATTAGGCTTTAATTGGTGAAACAAAGAGCCTCTTTAGTACTGTGTGTAACATGGGAAAGACTGGCATCAAAATCCACCGATAGCTGGCAGGAAAGAAATGTGTATATGAAAGAGTTAGTGAGCATGAGCCTCGTCCCCTGCTCAGTTGATTGATTGTGTTCGCTGAAAGGAAAAAGGCGAGCATGGCTGCCGAGGGCGAGAGGAGGATAGTGAATGTGATAAAGAACAGTGGGGGAGACAGAGGATTCCTATGTGCTGTGAATGAGGTCATCTGGTTGGTTATGAGGAAGGTCACTAACCCCTCCCTCAGCTCCACACTTCACCCCCTCTACCCCCCCCCCCCTTCTCAGCTAATGATACACAATGGCTTTTTGTGCTTTAATGGGCCAAACGGACACACTGGGTAATTCTTAGCAGTACACATAAGTGTCGTCTGTAAAACAAGTCCGATGCATTTGCAGTGCATTTTTACGTTTTGCGTTTATTGTCTTAGCCGAATGTACAGTGTTGACCGTACCGTTCTTAAAAGCTGTTGAGTGATGTGGTTTGTGCAACCCAAGACCCTCCCATCTATACTTCTGCCCTCGCAGTCGAACGGTGACGGTGAAAACAACTTGGACATGTTAAAGAAAACCATTTCCAGTGTAAAGTCTTTTGTCGCAAACATAGCATTGTCACAAAGTGAACAGGAGAAAGTTATCATGATTACTTCCAGACCACTTCCTTGCATTTGTTGCCCTATATTAGAGAACAGGTCGTAGTGGTGCTGTAATCAATCGATGGCTTGAATCTAAGGTTGTTAACCTATAAAATAATGTTCTATAGGTCCATGTTCATGGATGCTGGCAGCTTTCTGTTGGTCCTGTAACTAGCCTGTTTTATTCCAAAAGATACAGCATTGTTGTCTTTTTTTGTTTTTTTTGTTTTTACTAACCAGCATAACAAATGCAGGATTGGTCATGGAATCGCACTTGTGCAACCATGATCTTAATTGCTGGGGCTCGAATTCAGGACGTACCTCTGACCCGAGAAGTCTGGGTCAGATCAATTACTAATGTACTGTGGCTAGCTAACTCTTGGTTACACAGTTAACAAGTAATAAACACTAACTTATGTGTGCAGAGACATTCCTGCTGCCGTGTTTGACAGGTCACAATATTCCTAATTAAGTTTTTTTTTTTTTTTAAGTCGCCACAGGGTTGTTTGATGATGCATAACCAGCCGGCACAGTTAGACTTTCTCTTAGCCTCGCAGACGCTGATCCAGTACACTTTAGCCTTAACTTCAGCCATTTTACTGTGGTGTCATTACATAGGAATGTTGCTCCTAAAAGACAAGCAGTGTAGGAAACAAACTTTTTCAAATGTGAACATCTACCAGCCCCTGTTTAAATGTTTAAATTCACCAGCCAGTCAATAGTAAATAATAATTTTGTGTCTGCAATCTTCCAGCCACTTTCATATTTTAACAGCATGCGGCTGGTGCTAAAATCCCACCCTGCTTACAAGGTGTTGCTTTATTGTCGTCTTGGATGAGATTACAGCTGCTCCTGTCTGTCTTGTGTATATATTGTCTTGCAGGGCGTGCCAGGACAAGCCCACTGACATGGAGCACAGTGAGAGAGCACGAAAGAGAGAGAGAATTCCTCTTGCATTGCTATTAAAGTTAGAATTTTAGATTGGAGATATGTTTGTGATCACCTGCGTTGTGTGGCTAAATTAAATCATTCATTGTAAACGTTAGTGGTCCCCCAGGGACGGTTAAAGGCAGCCGGGGATGGACGGTATGGAGAACACAGCAGGTGAGACAGGTGTGGGCATGAGCAAGGTGCCAGCTGTTGTTGACACCTTAAGGTGAAGAATAGTCTGCCAGGAGATGGACTTGTCTCTCTCTGTCCCCTCTAATCCTTCTCTCCCCTTCCCCCGACTGTCCCACCCTTCCTCTCCTCTCCCGTGCTCTGCTTTCTTGGAGAGTATATTTGTCTGACACAAGTTTGGGGTGTTTGTGATAGGAGCTCTTCTTGCAACCTTATTTTTATTGAGCTTCTGACACTTTCAATGAACCAGACCTCAGTTTTCTCTGCGCTCCTCCTCCCTCATCACCATGTATATAATCCTACTATCCCCGTCTGCACCCCAGATGCACACACAGTTTGCTTTGCTTTCTCCCTCTCGTGTCTTCCTTTCTGTCTTAAACATGTACATGCATCCCTCTCTTTCTCTGTCATCTGTTTGTTATATTGCCTTCTCTCGTTGTCATGGTGTTTTCCTAAGGAGAAAATCCGTGTCTGTTCTCCCAAGGGAATGACTCATTTTTTACCTATTTATTTTAGCAGATTGACTTTACAACTGTCGTCATCACATTTCTCCCTCTGTCTTTGTGTTCTCGCATCTCGTGTTTTTCCATTTTTCTTTTTTTTTCTCCTTCACTCGCACTCTCTCTCATTCCATTCGTTTTCTCAGCAGCTTTCCTTCTCTGCATATGTGCTGCAGAAATTCAGCCTTGGGGCTACATTGCCCCTTTCATGTGAGGACCAGTGGTGACATTAAAGGCCCGCTACGTGGTCTGTCGGTTTGCATCAGCCCGGCTCTCACTGTCTGCGCTCCGGAGGACCCCAGTACACACTTCCCTGTGTGGAAGCCTGGTTAATGACAGCTGAGTCAGCAACTCTCCCTCTCCTCCCTTTATGACACTCTGACCCAGTTGTTACAGGCCCTAAAGAATCTTTGTTTTTTAAATGCCCTAAATGGTACATTCAACACGACATGGCAGACAAAACACATCAGCCGGATGATCTTCAGGACCAGACAACTAGACCAAACACACAGCCAAAGCAGCAGCTCCTGTGATGTTCTGCAGACAGAATGGGGGAGCATTTTCCTCTTTTTATTGTCTGTCCTTCAAGACGCGCAATCTTGATATCTGAAAGTGAACCAGACACCAAGAGAGTTTTTCATGTGTCTCTGAACTCTGCCAGGCCTGTTTTGTTCTTCACAGAAAGGAGTATGTACAAGTTTGACTTGCACGATCCATCCTTGGTTACTTGGCCCAGAACAATTTAAGTTCTGGCAGAGGACCATGCATATCCATCCAGATATTTAACACATTTCTTGTATGTCTAATTTGTATTTTACAAGAGTAGGAGTTTTGAAGTGTTACAATTCGGAGCCTGGAAAAATGGTATGTCGGGCTGTGAAGACAATGAAGAACCGGCACAAAGATACAACAGCAGCTGGGATGTGGGTCTGTGTGTTGTCACACCCACGGACAGCGACTGAGTGGCTGTTGGAGTTGATCTTAAGATGGTAGCTACAAGTCCCGACAGGCCCCGTGCCTGGAGATGAAACAGCTGACACACACAGAGACACTGTGATGTAACTTGTTTGTCTTCCTGTGTTCAAAACTCTTTTTTTTTTTTTAAATGGGGTTTTCTGCATAGAGCACTTAAGCATCTGTAAATTCTTTATTGCATTAAATGCATCACCTGTAATTGCAACAGAAAGATTGCTTCAAGGTAATGAGAGGTGAGCATAACTAACATAGCAGGATAATACACAATCTAGCTAATTAGCTCAGGCGACTAGAGCCAAAACCATATGTTGTTCTTACTAAGAAGAAGAAAAAACTCCAGGGAAGGGAGGAATGAGGAAGGGGAAAGGCAAAGTAACTGTTCTACGATCACCTGTTAACAGGTGACTTTCGTCAGAAAGGGTCAGTGGTCGCCTGTAGTTATTGTATTGAGTACACAATGTTGAGTGTACCAGTCTTTGTTGAAGCGTTTGTGGCGCTGTTGAGTTGTTTTTCATTAAAGTGAGAGGTGTTGTCCATTATAAGTATAGTACATAATTAGCTGGCAAGGATCGGGTGTATATCGAAAAGGAAAGACTACATTGAGCTCTCTTCATTAATGCTCTTTTGTTGTTGTTGTTTTTTTTTTTCTTCATTAAAATGCAACTACAACATGTGAAGCATGCATGTAGTTGAATCACCGCCCCTCTGGCACACTCTTATCAACATGAATGTGATAAAGAGGGATTTATTGCAGGGTTGTTGTATTTGATTGCATCACATCATAACTATACTTTCTTTGTAATGTTAATTTCTATAGCCCATTTGTTTAAACTGAAGTGCATTAACACCAAATCTCTATTTTTCAGAGATGGGGTTTCAGATAGACACAGCTAGATGGGGTCTTGCACATTAAGTTTATTATTCCTATAAATGTTTCAGTGGGTTAAAAGGTGTTTGCGGTACCACCTCTTTTTTTTGAATCCAGGAAAAACTCTCTTAACAGGCCAGCACTCCGTTTTAATTTAGCTCTGTAACAAAGCATACTTTCCGTTTGTTTGCTCTCGTCTCTGTTTTGTGGCATCAATGCTTTTCTTGTTGTTATCAAGTGACCTCATTCCCTGATTATGAGCGAGGGAAAGGAATGTGGTTGTTCCTCATTCTGTCACTCCTCCACCTACCAAACACGTATTAAATAAAGAGATTTTTTTTTCATCTGTTTGTTGACATTCTCAATACTGCACTTCTGGCAGGTTCCTGCTGCTCCCATCTGTTCCTCGCCAGAAATCACAAGAGTCACAGTTAATGTAAGGATTTGCCGAAGGTTTACTGTTAAAATGCAGCCTGTCTTCTCCCTTTGCTGCGTTGCTGTTTGGCAGTGTTTTAAATGTGATGGAAATGAACTCCTGAATGTTGCCATCTCCCATTTCGTCCCTGTTTATGTTAACGATTTTGTTTTCGGTCAGTATCCTTTATAATCCCAATTCAGATTATCGAGAAGCATTTTGAAGCACAGGTAAACGATCCCTTTGGATCAGAGGACAAAACTAGAGGTTAGATCACAAAGGCGTGAAGTCTTTTTTAAAATCTTTTTTTTTGTTTTTTGTTTTTTTGATGGTGGGGAGTGACAAATTATTGTCCCTCTTTTAAATCTTCCCCATTGGTTGTGAGCACTGTGGTCTCCTTAGTTACAGGGGTGGGGACAGGAAGCACAGTGCATGTTATCTTCCCCAGTCACATTGACAGTCAAAGCCTTTCCTTCCTTCCTCCCTCTTCCTCTCTTGTTTCCACTCTTGACAGCTGGACCTTTCCGGCTATTGTTGCATGACAGAGGAGGCAGCTGCGCGTAGAGGTAGACGCAGTTGAGATGTCTTTAACAGATTAATAGTGCTCAGCGCTTTACATCCTCTGATGGGCGATCTACAGTTTAAGCTCAGCTATGTTGCCTAACTCTTTGAAGCAGAGTCTTTCCTCATTTTCTAGCAGGAGCCCAGTGACAGGAAATTCCCGGGCCCCTCCAGGTAGGGGTCAAAGGAAAGGAATACCCCCCCCCTTTTAGGCCAGAGGAAATGGTTCCAGGGCAACAGTCACGCAACACAAAATAGGACTATGGACTGCTCTTCTAATTCACAGACGTACACCCCATCAGCATGCATCCTGACTCGTCATCCTGTTATTCTTCCCATTCCTTATCTGGTATTCTCACATCTCGTGGAGCTCACAGCATGCATCCTGTGCGTTTATTTTACACAACATCCCCTTCATTGTTTTGGGGGGTGGGGGGGTGGTTATGTCTGTGCAAGTGCGGATGCATCTCTGTAAAAGTGTGCCCGGGGCCTCAGCGAACGATAAAAAAAACGTTTGTGTTTCTAGATGCCTAAGTAGTGTGTGTACATCCACCGAAACACTCAAGGCGGAGTTAAATGGGTTAAAGCAGAGTGAGAGAGGGATTTGTGAGTAGCAGCACGGCTCAGGTCTCTCTTTTGTTTGTCTGGCTGATTTTACTGGCAGGTAAAGTCTGTGAAATGAGTTCCCATGAGATGCAGAAGAACCAACAATCTGTTTGGCTGTTTAAACGCATGCTTTGTTCATGCTTTGTGTGTGCGTTTGTTTGTGTTCATACTAATTAATCCAGTTCTGACTGCTCCTGTCATAACTAAGCATCCCGTTTAGTATGCATGGAACCACACGGATACAGATTATATCTCATGCAAGCCAAAGGTGGACCCCCTCCTTGTATTGTAGCTTGTGCTTTGTTTTTGTTTTTTTCGACCAAGTATATTCTCTCAAGTTTGTGAAACCATTTTCAGTTTATGAGGCGTCTCTCTTAAAGCCAGCATGGTAAATGGCTATTGCTGTTGCTTCCAATTTAACGCTACATGTGCCCCCCCCCATCCTCCCCCCTCCCCTTTGAATGAATGGCAAAAGCAGCAGTAAAATAGCCTATCTTTGCTTGGTGTTTTAGAAGGAGCCTGAGTCTGCATTTGTGTGCATTAGGTTGGATGTTTCAGCTGAGCTAGCGGTATTGGGCTATTTTAAAAGGTGAACCAAGGAAAGAGGAAGTATTAGCACAGAACCCGGGTTTTGCTGTTTTGCTGTACTGGATTAGAATATATTTTTTCGCAATCGCTGAATAATTAGCAATATTATAAAAGAAAGATCTCTTTTAGCTTTCTGTTAACTGCCATACTAACACTCCCTGGCGCTTCCTGTAAGGGAATTGTGTCTGTGTGAGGGTGTGAAGGAAGGAAAACAGTTTCTGTAGCTTTCTGCCTTGATCACTCGCCTTGGGGTGCCTCCCTCAAGAAGAAGTGTGTGAGTGTGAGCGAGCGTGCATGCACTCACACAAGTTTCACCCCGGGATCCTGTTGAAAGTCCCCCCACGCAGAGAGTAATGAACGTTGTCCCCTTGCGGCAGCCATTAAGAGTAAGTCATTATGGTTCAGTATTGAGCTAGCCCTCCCTGCCAGTTTCACCTCACTCCATGGTAGACCCCACTGAGTGCACAAAACTGGCACTCCTATGGCTCATTAAGCTGCCAGCGTGCCCCCCACCAGCACACAACCCCATAAAGCAGTTCTACATCATCAAATGTGATGATCCCTTGTTCTAATTTTAGTCTGAGGTCTTAATAGCTCAGCAGATACTTTCTCATTTCACTGTAAAGCTTGGGATGGGATAGCATGGTGGTGTGAGCGAGGAGGATTAGATGCGTTTTTGCTACAACCTCTAATAGGAATCGTGTAAATTATTTGTCCACCTTACGGGACTGATAATGAAAACACCCTTTTGTGAATTATGTCTGAGAAATAAGTGTTTATACCAAAACGTTTGTCTTCCCATTTGATTGAATCATTTGTATGGGGCAAATAAAAATGAAATCAATAGATAATGGATAATAAAAAAACACGGCAAACATTGCAAAACATGGCCTGCTGGTCTTTCTACTGTCATTTTACCATTTCAAAAACAACTGGTATTGGATGGGAGTGTTTTTGCAACTTCCGAGTAACGGCTCTAGTAATCATTCTTCAGTAATTCATTTCATTTTTCAGACCGGTACTAACACTTCGCGCCCGATCTTCTGTGACTGACGTTTTTAAGACCAAGATTCTTAAGACCCCCACAATCTTATGGCGTTCCGTAACTATGTATTTCTCTGCCACTTGACAGTTGATTAATGACTTTGCCTCGCTGATTATCATCCTGATCTCAAAATTGGCACCACGCCTTCTCAGGCCTCAGTTAACTTGGCCTACTTTTAAGCCACGTTTTCCAGCACAGTCGCTGCACCTGTTCATCTGTCACTGCCGGTGCTGCAGTTGTCAAGTGACAGCAGTCACTCCAATCAGACCGTAACGTTTGTTTTGCAAGCACTATTTGCTGTGCGAAGGTATATACATTTCAATATAATATAATTTCCCAAAACAGACTTGTGTGGTATTCTTTTTTTTTTTTTTTACTTCCCAGAGCATTCAGTCCATTTTGTCCCACTTTATCGCTATTTCTGCTTCTGTCTTGCCGCGGCACGGCTCTGCCTTTCCTGTGGTCCCTCTCTCCATGTCTGCACTGTCTGTTTGCTTTGTTTAATCACCAAACTAACGTGCTATGACACCGTTCCTATAGCGCACCGTCACCATTTCTGCCAGCAGCCGCAGAAAGCCACATTCAGCTTGGCACTTCTTCCCCTTCCTGCACGCAGTCACAGTGACAGCCGCAGAAAACATTGCAGTTGCCACTGGGTATGATTAATGGCTTTGCTGATTGCTGTTCTTGGCCATCACCACACCTACACATTCTGCTTTTAGCATACATATTCTCAGGGGTTCGGCCAGAATCGAGGATGAGGTAAACTGCTTGTCCAACTCCTCAATATTTTTGGTTTAATTAGGAACGTATGTGTTGGGCTCATGATGTTTGATTTGATCAACCAATGACGTTCGGTTTTTTGTCAATGTTTGGATTCATTAAAGCATTTGTGATGGAAAGAAATGTAGAGAAACCAACAACTTGCTAAAAAAAAGTCTTTAGGTGTAGCTCTACAATGCATATGTTTTATATTAAATTACACACAAACATAATATATACATATGTAGTTGTAATAATCCTCATGCAAGTATACTGTGTTGTATCTAAAGTTAATAGAGGGAATATTCCCATTATTTTTTGCCTTTTACAAACTACTACAAACTTTGTGGCACTGGTTTCCACTGCTGTCGGTCATCATGGTGTAATAATAAAACCAGTAAGAGTTGAGGAAGAGTTGAGGGGTTGGCGTGTGATAAAAAGCTATGTGTTTTCCCTCTGTCTCCTTTGTCAGTAGTACGTGGCAGTGGCTTATAGAGCAAGGTAGAGGAGAAAGATGTAGCACTATTTCCTGCTTGTTTCCTGCTGTATTTGTTTAGCAGATTTTTCTCTAAGGCGCTTTCCCTCCTCTTTCCTAGTGGAGTGTTATTTCGGTGGGTTCACTCTCTCAGGAGAGCATTGCCTACAAACACACAAAATCTCATTAGCTTGCTTGTGTGTGTGGGTGTTTTTTATTTTATTTTTTTTTACGTTTAGATGTTTTTTTTCATATGCAATATATAGATGTAAGTTTGTGTCAGGGCACACACACACATTTCTGTGCATTGTTGGACCATAGCTAAATGTTATTCGAGTCATTACCTACATGTGTGTTTTCAGGCAGCATCAGCTCATTATTGATGATCATAGAGCGGAACGTGCTGCTTCTGGGAAGGCTGGGATTTAAATGTGCATGTGTAAATTCGCAAAGCCTGCACGTATATATACTTTGAGCAAATCTACAACATAGTGTATGCCTTTCAAAGAAATTGTGTTGCTATAAGTTTATGTAAGCATTATATCAGTGTCCGTTTCCAATTTGGATGAAAGCACAGTTCCTCTGTGTCTTGGCTTGACGTTTACCCATGAGGGGTGTGTGTGTGTGTGTTTCTGTAATTTAATCATTTTTTTTACCTGGCACAGAGAGGACAGAATCCCGAAACCTTGTTATGCCAGTCGTTTATTTAGTGGCCTATCTACGTAAAGACCTGACGCTGGAGCTTTTTACCCAGCCTGCCTTAGGAGAATCCCTGACACACAACATAAATCTCTCCCTTTGGCTGCCAGCAAAACCGCACGTCATTTCTGTCTAGAACCATTTAGACCACTCAGCCTGTGGAGGCCAGAGACGACATCCACATCATGTCAGGGTTCAGGAACTGTGTGGATGAGTCACCGTGTAGCAAAGCTGAGATGTATTTGGTAGTCCAATTTTGAATTTGATAGAAATTAGAGTTGGAATGGTGAGTCGTTTTAAATCGCTCGGTCAAAGAAGAAAAAAAACTAATTGCCAACTATTTTGACTGATCTTTCAAGCAAACATGTCAAAGATTTGCTGGTTGCAGCATTAACTGATAATGAAAATAATTCTTAGTCGCAGCTCTCGTTGAAATTACAGCTGCAACTAATGATTCTATTCATTATTGATTCATCTGCTGATTATTTTCATTATTCATTGATTAAATCACACTTTTGCTTGAAAAATGACTGAATCAGTTATCAGAATAGTTGGCCATTCATTGTCTTTCTTTTATTTCTCCAGTTGAAAAGCTGTGAAAACATTAACACTGTTTAAATACCCACGTGCTCTATGTACATAAAAACAATGTTTGGTTGCTGTCTGTACTGGACTTGAACGTATTAGTTGAACTCCTGAGTAAGAGACGGGCGACCTTGTTCTGTGCCGTTGTGTGCCAAACGGCAGCCAAAGCTAATATGATGCTTCAGCATTCTGGGTAAGTCAAATCAGGTGTGTATCTTCCAAAGTTAGTTTTCTTTTTGTACAAAATGACCTCTTTTGTGTTTGTGCACTTTTAAGGGGAAACACAAACATGGAAGTTTGTGCTAAAAGATTTGTTACTTTGGAAGACACCCATTAAGTGATCTAATGAAGCCAAAAGACAAGTTGTCTGTTTTGCTTCAGTTTAATTGCGTAACTTTTCGGATGGGATGTGAATGAACATTATTGTGAAAGGCTCAAGCATGTTGTGTTTTCCACGACTAAGTGTAGTCCCACATCCACGGCGATAACCACTCCTATGCCATTCGTTATTGCTTCTTCTCTCGCTGAATCTGTAGAAAGAGGCTGCTTGGGTGGCGTAGTGGAGGACGACTCGCACCCCAACGCGTTTGAAACGACTGCCAGTAATAGACACACTTGGGTAATGCTGTCGCAAATCAGTTGGTGTGTTTTGATTTAGCTGTTTCCAGAGACATAACATTGCCTTAATTGGGTTGAACATTGTTGATCCACAGTTCTCTTGCTTGTCCAGCTATTATTTACTGGGACACCGTAATCTTACTCGCTTCATGGGGTCTGCAAAAGTTGCATACCGAGAACAGAGCGTCCTGTACTGAACATTTTGTGATTTTAATATATGTACGGTCACACTTCTACTATCCATTATATTACATTTATTACCTGATGAGTTGCAAGTGAAGGCTACAGGATGCAAATGTTCCCTAATGCAAACTCTTAAGGACGGGATCTTTCGACCTTAAACTCTGTGTTTTCCTTGTAAGAACTGAAATACATATGCTGTTCTTAACTATGCTTATGGTGCAGCACACTCATTAACAGCACAGGAATAGTTTGTGGATGGACATCAAAGGATTGTGCAGTGTAGGCCTACTGTTAAATCAAAGATTAGGAAGTAAAAATAAGACAGAAGCACGAGGAAACTTTTTTTCCCCCTTTCACAAAGAGGGAGTGGGAGAGAGAGAGGCAGCTGTGAGTTGATGATAAGACCCAGAAATGCATACGTTTTCATGGCTCTGTCACCCCCACCAATGCACACTATACTTCTGCTCTCTGCTTTAAAAGAAACCTCCGTCTTTCATATGCTTGGCCTGCCAAACCCCTAAACTGTTGAAGTGGAGTGTCGTCTTGGATAAAGTCGTCTGTGCCGTGAATAAAGGGCAGGAATGCATTAAACGCCCAAATCCGTTCGCTTGCAACGGGTACCCAGGCTTTGTGATTGCTAAAGTGCACAGCTTTAAAGTGAAAAGGCTTGTTCCTCGCCTGAGTCTTGTTTCACTCGGCACCGGCACATTTAGGCGCATCTGTGATTGCTGTAGTTTTTTGGACACGGCCACGTTTTATTATGCCTATATTTACCTCTCAGCTTCCTAGCTGTTTTTCCTCCCCTCCTGTTTTAAATTATGAATTGAGCATGCATGTGCACGCAGGAAAAGATGGAATGATTTCGAACACTACAGGTCTTGGCTTTAAGATGAATTGGTGTTGCTCTCAATCTGTTTCAGGTGCCAGATATTATCAGCCTAATACCAGGCATCACAAGGCATCTAAAGCTGCTTTCGTCAGGCAAAGCTGATCATACTGATTACTCACCCATTACGTTTCTTTCTCACACACACACACACACACAGATTTGCTCTGCATGGTCAGAGGACGTTTTGCTGTGAGCTACAGGGTGAGGACCAAGCAGTTATGGAGCAGGTCTATTTTTGGGCACTTAATGGACTTGTTCCCATTCTCTAGTGGAGCAGGTCTAGCTGAATGATCTGTACCAGTCTTAAACCTGATTACAGTGTCCCCTCCAGGACTACTTGTTTTCTCTTTCTGTCTGTCTTTCCCTCGACTGTCTCTTTGCACCATCTTTGATCTTTCCTCCACTCCTCTGCGTTCCCCAAGTTTGTCCTCGTGCTGTTTATATTCATTAGATTATGTTAGATGAAACATAAAAAGAAAATATTCCCAAACCTCAAGTGGCCATTCTTTCGTCTTTCCGGCCCCCCACCTCAACCTCGCCTGAACCGCTTCCCTCGATTCTTCCAGTGCTGCTTCTATGTCATCATGTTTCTGGCATCAGGGTGGGAAAATAAATTACAAGCTTCCCTATCCCATAGTGCTGAGTTCACACTGGATGTCAAATATCAGTCATTCAGATGAATAGATGCACTTAATGGATTTGTTTTTTCTTTGTCCCTTCTATCCTTTCCTCCCTTGTCCTTCCTCTCTTCCAGCCTAGGCCTACTTTGCCTTATCAAGGGATAATAGTCGCTGTGTGGGTAAAAATCTGACCGTACACTGCTGTTTTTCACTTTTTGCTTTTATTATGACGGGGATAGTCCGCCTGCCTAAGAGCCAACCGTGGCAGAGTAAAGTAAAAGCTCTAGTTGTGCAGATTTTTTGCTTAATTACATCATGTCAACACATTTCATATTTCTTATCAATGCATTTCGTTTGTAATGCTAAGAATTTATCTCTGTTTACGCTATCAGCGTTTTCATTCAATCAAAACTTAATTCTCGAGACTATTACTTCAAATCTAGAGTCATTAATGATGGGTTTATATCATAGGCCTATCTGTTAGACTTAAAGGTTGTTCATTTTCAGCCATGGCACCAACATTCAGCCATCTTCTTAAATTTGACCAAAAAACATCCGTCCCTTTGCGTGCTCGTCTCTCCCCATTTTCCAAGATCACCGAGAAGATGAGGAGACGCAATCTTTTACTTGAGCTTACAAAGGGCAGATAGATCCGCAGCCACAGTCTGTGACATTTTCTTTTTTCACTGAAGATCTGAGTAGAAAGGGCAGAAATTGAGAGAGGGAGAGAGAGAGAGAGAGAATAAAATCAAATGTGTTTTTTAACGTACATTGAGGCAGAAAAGTGCAGCGTGAGTCGAGGAATACAGTTGCACGCTGCTTGCTCCGCACTGTGGCTGTAATTCTCCCTCTTTCCTCTTGTCGTTGTCTCATCAAACCTTCCTCCACTTTTCCTTTACTACTGTCTCAGGTGTCTGAGTACAACACTAAATACAGATATTAAAATCTCTTCGAGTGTGTGTGGTCAGCCACTCCCCCACAGGTAAATAGAGAGCTCTGATAGGTGTGTGTGTGTGTGTGTGTGTGTGTGTGTGTGTTGCTGACTCAGGTTGAAGATGACGCACTGAGCGATGGCTGAAGGGGAGTAAGAGGAGATTTGTTACTGCCTCTCATACAGCTGTTAAACAAGTACATACTTTATTACAAATTCTGTGGCCATCTAATGCCAAAGTTCAAGAAAAGTTTTTATTTTTTATTTTATTTTTTTCCCAGCTGAATGTCTTCTTTTTCTTTCTTCTTGTCTGTTCTTTCCAAGATCCTCCGTCTCCCTCCCTTGCGTCTTCCTTACAAAATCAGCCTTTTCTGCCGGGGTGGACAGCTAGACAAATGATTTTGTCGGTCGTGCAAGGCAGGGGGTAATTTTTAGGTGAGCACAGCGTTTCAGAAAAGACTTGCCGCACTGAAATTAGAGGTTGTCAAATGCCGCACGTCTCCACTGATGGCCCGGCACGGCCCCCTTATGTTAATGTGGCATTTCAGCGAGAGGAAATAGAATTAGAAGGAGGAGGGGTGCTGCCGGTGGTTGTTTGGTAGCATCGTCACATGTGCACTTCTCCTTTTTATTTTCTCTTGTTATCTTGAGAATGAATATTCCCGGATGCGTCTGACTTTTATTGTGAGGTATATGCAGAGAACTGTGCAGAAATTGTGAGGTATATGCAGAGATTTTCTAACCTACAGCACATTGGCCCCTCTTCACCCGTCATTGATGGCTCCTACACACATGCTTAGCCCACCAGTGGTCTGTTAAATGGCTCTTCTTTGTTTTATTAATGTTGGCTTGAAGAGACAGACACAGCAAGTAAGGTTCTAAGAATTGTAGCAAGTAGGTGCATTTCATCTTTATAGATATGCCATTTAGAAGTTATTTTTTCCAGAAATTCTAAGTATGAAAGATCAGGAAATGAATAGGTTTGTATATCATTACAGATTTAAATGTCTATTTAAACACTATTATTTTCATCCTGTTCAAGTTTTATGGACTTTAGGGTTCTTTTTGGACACACAACACACAGCCATTTGTAGTTAACTGTCCTGTTTTTGTATATTCCCATAACTCCCTGTGTTATGTTGTCCCGGTCTCCTCCCTGTATGATGTGTCACTGCCAAGCCCCTCTGTTCATACACAAGGCCTGCATGTGGCCTGGAGCCGCTGGTGTGGGTTAGGACTGATGTAATCTGTCCACTGGGCGGGATACCATGAGAATGAATTCATCTTTAGGGAGGACTGGGAGTATCCGTGTGGACCGCAGAGTGCTGAGGTCATGTTGTTTGGGAATGAGTCGCTCTGGGCCGAGTCTCCTGGTTTGTCTGAACGGTTCCGATGTGTCTCGCAGGTTTTGTCCACACAGCTGCAGGCCAGATATTTTACACATGCTTGTCAATGTCCGTGAGCCCACCGATCACGCATTTGTAGATCTGTCATTGGCAGTATTCAGAGAAAACACCTTTTCAGCTCAACGGGAAATCCCCACAAACTGATTAATGGCTAAATCCATGATTTTTCTTCTACAGTGTCTTTTTTTTTTTTTTTTTTGTAAATTTGTAAAATTCTGCAATTATTCAAATTGTAAAACAAAGATGAGAATTAAAACCAAATAATGAAGGCTACATTCAGACTGCAGGCAAAGCGCCTAAATCCGTCTGTTTTTATGTCATTTGCTCACGAATCTTCCACTGCACATCAACTTATAAATGAAACCATAAATGCTGACATCAGTGACCCCCATGGTTTTTCCCCTATTTGTCAGCGACCTGCATGTGATGTCCTTGCTATTGTTGTTTGGCACATGCAGGTCCGTTCAGGACCGTGACCAGTTCACACTTGAATCTGATATTGGCCACATTTGAAAAATAATGTGAACAGCCAAATAAAAACAAAGTGGCTCTGAGAAATGAATCCAAATCGAGCACGAAGGTTTGCAGTGTGAATGCAACCTAAGTTTGACCTACCTTCCAATTTTGCTTCAGTGTTAAGGTTACAGCTTAGAGGTCAGGCAAGCTTCACTAAGAGCATCTACAGTTGAGTGTCAGGTTCCCCAGTTAGAGTTTAATATAGAGCTCCCAACTGCCCGAAATGAGAGATGGAAATAGTGCCCAACACCTGCCCCAACTCCACTCCACACACAGCATTCCCCCGAGGCCTCAGCAGCCCTTCCATTTTCAGCTGTTTCACTCTCAAACTTACTAATGTGTCTTGATAGATGCCTCTTTTTTGGTTTCACTTGCCCTTTCCTGCCGCGTTAGCCGCTTAATTCAGCGATGCCACGGCCGTTTGCATAGCAACGGCAAACGCGGGAAGTTAGACAGTGCGACCAGTATGCGTCTCCTGTTAACGGGTGTTACAACAGCAGCCGTCGATCCTCATCCAACTGTGACACACTCGCACAGGATGGGCAGGATCCCCCCCAACCTGCATAGCACAGCATTCCTCTGGTGTGTGAATTTATATGCGCTACAGAGGTAGTCAAATTGGGGGGGGGGGGCGCATTAGTTTTATCTGACAGGGATCAGATCTGAAGGCATGTACCTGAGCGATTCTCTGCGTCTCCTCTCCCCACCTGCCCTCTCGCACAGGCTACTCCTATTAGAGAACAGCCACTGGGGAGTACCAGGCAGAAAGGAAAGATAGTGGCCTTAACCCCTAAATAATGCAGTGCTTAACTTCTGTCTCAGGCATGTAGAATGACTTCCACACATTCATGTGTCATTTTTCGTCAGAGCAGTTTGTCCCGTTTGTTCTTGCAAGTGTTAGGAAGCATCCATGCCCAGCTGTCATACATTTCCACACTCACAGGCTATGGTCTTTTTTTTTTTCTCTCTCAAAACAAACCTACACAATTGTTTGTCTATAAAAGACAAACACACTCAAGGCAACTGACAAATTGCTGTTGTTTTTTCGTTTCTTTTTTACAACTAAGATTTATATGCTACATTAAGCCTTTGCCCAGAAGGCAAAATCAATATGACAGTGATGTATCAAATACAAAATGAAATAAAAACAAAAAACTGTTTGATTGTACCGTTGGTATTCAGTTGCTTACCACAGTGTACATGTTTGTGTGTTTCAGAGATCAACAGAGTGCGTAAAGACATGTACAGCGACACAGTGAATGGCCTTGTGGAGAGACACCCCCTGGAGCTGCCTGAGCCTATCGGACCCATCGTCCACCTGCAGGAAAAACTGTTTGTGCCTGTCAAAGAGTACCCTGATGTAAGTAGCTGCTTTACACGTCTCACATTTTGGGGACTGATATTTCCACAGGAACCAGCAGACAAATACAATACAGAAAAAAATTGAGGTACATAAAATTAATATGTCTTGTTGGACAAGTTGGAAATGTGTTGTTTGCTTTTCCTTCCTCAATTTGAGTGTTGTAAGGAAACAAGATGTTTGTATCAGCTGCTAAATTAGCAGCTGTAATAGATTTAAAATCCTTATATCTGTGGACATGCATTTTCGCGCACACACACACACACACACACACACACACGTAGTTGTCATCTTGCCTTAGGCCATGCATCTTTGTGGTGTGTCATCGCTGGAATCACAGCTGCCAATAGTTTATCTGTCAGCGCCGACATTCCCGCTGTTTGTCTCCCTCATCCACGCTCACTCCTTAGTGCTTTCTTAATGCTCTCCACTCTTAATTCTGTCTTCTTTCCTCTCCGTTTTGCTTTTGATTTTATTCTTGGTAAACACACAACTCTTGACTATCTCCTCTTGTTTTTTAAACAATAGTTGCTGGACTAGTAGCATGTGTACCAAGTTTTTAAGGGACTGCTGTTGAAGCTTTATCAGGTGGCAGTCTAAATTGGTCCTGGTCTCAGGAAAACATGGCATGCTGGGGTGTTTATGGGCCAACTCAGCAGCAGATTAGTGCTGAGAGGGAGAGGAGGAGGAGATTGAGAGGAAGAGTGTTATGAAAAGTAAACTGCTGTTCCATAAATACTCAGTTGAAGGAGATGGAAATTCTTTGGATTTACCACTCGCAGTGGTTAGAGCCATACATATACACATACACACACACAGAGGGGGGGAGAGAGAGAGGGAGGGAGAGAGCGCGAGCTGACAAAGAATGGTACACGATGAAGCTATCAGGCTAGTTGTAGAGATGAGGAGGATGGCAACACTGAAGAGATGAGTCTGTAAAAGCCTTGTCTGAATAATGACAGATGTGTTGGTCTACTTTCCGTAGAGGTGTGTGTGTGTGTCCAGAGTCAGTCAGTCAGCCACATCCCTGTCCTTGCGGTAATCTTTGGCACGCACATGAACGCTTGTGTCACGTTTTGAGGAGCAACATTTTCTCTTCGTAATCCCAGCAGCTTGCAGTGCGGAAATGAATGGAGGGAGGTGACGAAGGATAAGAAACACTGTAGAGGAGGGCAAGGCCCAGCCAGGCGTGAATTGCATTTTCCCCCTGACAGAATTGATAAAGGGCACCAGGGACTGGCTGGGATCCGCTTAGCTCCAGCTGACCCTCAGACCAGACCCAGGCTCTGAGCTCAAGCTAAGTCAAACCAGCCAGCCACAACCCAGTCAAATCATGATTGGTATGGTATTTTATAGCAAAGTTCAGAATGTGCATTGATGCCTTTTGTGCCATTAAACATACATTACATTTACTTATATACTGTATATTGTGAGAAAACAAGAATATGCGTAATGCATCTTCTACTCTGAAAGGAAAAGGGTATGTATATATGTGGTAGGGGCTGACCATGTCTAGTCATATTAGTTAGTTGATATATTGTGTGGTCAGAATTTAATCGGTCAAAAAATGAGTTTGTTCTTTTTATATTTTTATTTTAGAGGCCACGTCTGATAATGTGGCCTTCTTACTGAAATTGTCAATTCTCTGCCGTACATGCTATTTCCATATATAAAGCCAAAAGCCCCTACCAGTCATGCTGAGGGATCCCCTGTAGTTATGCTTGTCATTACTAGTGAAATCAGTTGGCGACTTTTGTGCTAACCCTGCAAATGGCCATATACATTTAATAGAAAGATTGAGGGAGGTCTGTGAAAATGTGTGGAACAGTGGTTGCCACCTGTGGCTGTAAAGACACTAATGGAATGACACACACACACACAGAAGCACACAAACTATTAAAAGCGTGGCATCCTCAGATGACCCTTGTGCTCCATGTGCTATTCTGCTCTGCGAGGAGCAGGGCTGTAACTCACTGTTGTGTTTACGAGCTGCCGTGAAAGCTACTAAATTAATTAGGCTTCCCCCTGGTGGCCGAGATGACTCACTGATGACCTTTGTAGACACACATTTACACACACACACCAACATGCACGCAATGATGTGCGAGTAGAGACAAATGCACTCATGGTGATGCCAAAATTGCACATATTTCATTTGGACATTTTTTCACTCTTTTGGTACACACATATACACCCCTTCCACCTAGTGTGGTCATTAAGTCTGCAGGAAAAGAGCAACATGCAAGATAGCTTTGTTATTTATAGATGTGATGATTGTAACCAGGGGAAATCAGCTGCAGGTCTAAATGGAATTATTTTTTTCTTCCCGTTTTCAGAAAATATCCCTGCTTGGAACAGGGTTTATGTGCGGTTACATTAAAACATGTTTGTTGGTGTGTCCAGATGTTAAAGAGCACAGAAACCCTGTCCATTAGGGAAAAAAGCAATTTCCCTTCTGGGATTAATAAAGTATTTCTGATTACGTCCACAATTACATGCACAGTATTTGAATGTTACCAGTGTAACTTGTAATAAGTTATGCCATCCTTCGGTCTACAGTCGTTTTTCACCGATACTCTCACTGCCCTTTGCCCTTTTAAGCTATTAATGGGATAATGGGATTTCATTATTTGAACAGCAGAAAAGGGCAGGTAAAGTGTTACTGTATTTCCTTGTGGAAAACTGAGCGTGTCTTGGGACTCTGTTTAGACAACAATTCTCAAACTACAGAGTGAGCTACAACATCTCTATATCAAGTTAGTGTTTTCTAAGAAGATAGAGTGGGATTATTTAGTAGTAGTGTGGCAAGAGGGTAGATGATGTAGGATCAGTTTAAAAAGGAACATGGGAAGGAGATGCTGAAGGAAGGGAAGAAAAATGTCACTTCTTATCCCCATCTGCCCACTGCTAAAAGGAGAGGAAACTAATGAAGATTATTAGACTGGGGAATATTTTCCCCCCTCTCACATTTCCATCTGATTTCCCAGATACCCCCCTTCAAAAAGGCACATGCATATGTGCGCGTGTGTGTCTTGCTGATGCAATTCTAGGTTCTCCCAAGAAAGCGGGGAATGATGGCCCAAGTCTCTGTTTTGTGTTCTTGGCATCAGCTCACCTGCCATGAAAGATTTGTCATCGTTCATACTGTTTCCCCATCTTTTTGGGCCGCCTGCCATCTAGCCTTCCTCTCAGTTTCCACTTGGATTTGAAAACATAACTCCCACTTACCTTTACCTACCTTCTCCTTACCGCCGAGAGCGCACTCGCTTGATGGGGCTTTCTCTGTCTCACCTCCGTGTCCCCTGCTTTCATTTCACCAGTAGATAATTAGATTGTCCTGGTGCCTGGATGCAGTGCAGCATGTCAATTCTACCAAAATAACCTGCCTTGCCAGGATACTTCTACTCTAATTCCCTTAAGTGTGTCCCTCTTCTGGCCCCGGTCTGCTTGCCGGCGAGCCCCACATCTGTCTGTAAACGTGTTTGTGTGTAGCCCTGTGTCTCCATCATTCTGTCTGCCCCGTGTGTGTCTGTCTTCCCGCTCCCTCACCGGTGTTTAAAGTCAGCCATTTTCTTATGTCGTCAGTGGTGCAGAGTTCTGTGAAGCGTCACCGTGGTGACTGCATCTTGACTGGCAGCTGAGTCGCAGGCTATCTGATAACTTCAACCTTCAATTAAACGCTATCTGTGGCTCCGCTTCTCTCCGGAGCGCGCACACTCACACACACACACATTGATAGGCAGCTGACTGACAGCTCAGCATGTCATTTCCGTTGACCTTCAGACATCTGATAGGATGTGTGACATGTCTTTTAAATGTGTCTCTGTCTCCACTTTTATTCCCTGTGTATTTGTATTTGCCAACTGTTAGGTGGGCTGTGGGCAGGTCACAGAGTCGCAAGAAATGCTTAGGAGTGAAAATGCATACACACATATTCACACACGGACACCACCTTTGCTGCGCTGACTTTATGAAATGGGACCCTCAGTTAGACGTAAGCCAATGAGCAACTGCTAAACACGACTGTCTGAGCTCCTCTCGCCAACAAGAAGAGACCCAAGAGAAGAGAGTGATCAGTCAAATACATGTCTGTAAAAACAGCCACGCAATATAGCTCTGCTGTTGGTGTTTCTGTGGCATTAGTGTTTGTCTGGTGTTTGGGGGTTGTCATGGTACTTTTTAGGTTGTTTATCCCAGTAATGACCTCCTTTTAACCCCCCCACTCCCAATTTACCCTCTTCCGCTCCACCTGTCATCTCCAAACTAAAGACCCTCAGAGGAACAGATGTTTAATCCCCCCGGAAGTCTCTTTTTGGTTATTTGTCTGTGTTTTGAAGGCAAATTAATCCAATTGAACACTGCAAATGACTTTAAAAAGCCATGAAGTGGTATATCAATATAGGTTCTCTACACTCAGTTGTCAGAGACAGGAGATTGGTATGTTTTGTTGTTGTTCAGTGTATTCAAGCTAGAAGAAAGGTCCTAATCTGTCTTTACAGACACCATTTTAAAGCTGCGCTATCACTGTACACAATAAAACAAAGGTAAAACAGGACATTAAATAAATAAATTGTGTGTATGTATTTATATACTGTGTATAGGATTAAAATATATAAATGGGTATGCTAAGATTAGTACATTAGACATAGTTGCTTAGTTATTAAATCAGAATTCATGAACTATTAACAACTCTTACTGTAAAATTTTGAAATAAATCAAGAGTAATTTTGTGCTTCTCAGTGCTAACAATTAGGATTCAGTTTAGTTTGCTTTTCAGTGAATCCTACTGTGAGGGGATAAGGATGTTTAGGAATGACACTTACATTTTCTAGACTCATTTTGTCAAACACGTTTTCTGTACAACATGGTGCCTCTGTCTGCCTGTGTGTGTTTGCTTTGTTAGGTTTTGGAGAGGTGGAAAATCTTGCTTTATTACCCGACGATGCTTAACTTAAACTGCAATACACAAAGATTTAAGGTGCCCCAAAAAAGAGAGGCTCTGGTCGTTTGAGCGTACAGGATGTCCTGGACGTTTCTGTTTGACTGCAGTAAAATTGCCCGGACTAAACCAGCCAGTTCCCTGCACAGAGAAAGTCATTAAGCTTGTTCCCATGAGGGTGTCATCACTTATCATGCCAGCTCCTGATATCCTTCTGACCCCCTTAAGTCATTACCAGTCCTGGAAATGTTCTTCCCCGCACCTCACCTCACCTCACCTCACCGATGGAGCGGCAGAGTGGAGGATTTTGATATCTCTAGCTAGCCAGCCCTGCATGATGATGATAATTTGATGAACGGATGGTTTTCTAGTTAGCTATTTGATGAGGAGGGTAATTACAATGATCATTTAAACAGAGAGGACTATTTATTTGTTGTAGTCAGTTAACAGGATGAGGGGCAACAGTGTAAGCTGTTAGATATGTATTTATGACGGCACTAATACCGGTGATTGCTTGCATATTACCGACTTGTGCTTGTATACTGTAAGTGGACGGTGTCGAGTGCTTCCATGGCCCGTTCCTTCCTGGAGTCGTTAATTCAAGAGGCAGAGAGCGGTGAAAACAGAGCATGAAGGACAAAGAAAGCAGGTTGACCACCAAGGGATCAAAGGCTTCAGCAGTGTTGGCTTATATGGTCTCTGCTCACAGTCTAGATTCCTCTGATACATGATTTTAGATGCCAGTATTGATGATTTTGAGTTTAAAAATAATCACATAATGATATACTATACAGTATTAATGCTAATATTCCTTTTTACATAAAAATAGAGTTGTGACAAAGACACGAACAGAAGTGGGATGTTTTGCTGCTGAACAATGTTAACTATCAAAAATGGCGCACAGATCCAATGTTCTGGATTTTTCAGTCAGACACACTTGCCTCCACAATTTGATTATTTATTGTAAATCGTTCATCAACAAGGACTATTCTGGGATAACTAATCCACCAGTATAAACACTGGAGCATGCGTAATACCAACATATGTAAACACTGGATCGTGGTCAACAATACCAAATTATTCAATAGTTTAGAGGAAGTTGGTGGTCGGAGGGAGCTGTAACAGCTAGTGTTGATGGCATTGCAGTACCAGCTGAATCATAGTGACAACTGTCAGGTTGCTAAGGCCTTCCTGTATAGCTGTTCTTGTTGATTGCCAGTCAATTGATATATGAGCCAAAGATGATGAAGCATGAGTGAAATAGCTGGTTGAACTAACACAGTTGAACTTGAACTAACAGAATTCTTTGGTATTGGCCGGACGTGACCAATCTAAAGAAGCTAGTTTGCCTCCCTCTGGATTGGGAGGGTTGCAGATAAGGTAGCACAGAATGGTTGGCATCAGGCCACATCTTTGTCAGCTCTGTCAAAAGGCAGTCTTCTACTGACTTATTGTGATTAATCAACACTCAAATGAACACTCCGGGGAGAGACTGAACGTTATTTAGGATCTTCCTACAATTTGTTTTCTCCCTGCCTGCTGCTCGCTTAGCTAAAAGTTCACAAACTTTGCTCTGTGCTTCCATCACTCACGTCTTCCGAACTTCCAGCCGACATCAATCTTTACGCTTTCCATCCCCCCCCTCCTCTGTATTTCCACCCTGCCTGCAACCCCAAAATAAACCCAAACAGAATTATCAAAGGAGCCATGGATTAGACGCTAAATGCTGGATGTGCTGAATAGCGGGCTTTGAAGTCTATAGGGCTTTGAGGCGAAAATGTCACCATCTAAGTCTAATGTTCACTCCTTCATCGCCATAGCCTCACCTCCTCTGTCCCTCCTGTAGATCAGGCCCGTCTTTGCTCCTTCCCTTTTACTGTGTTGAAAAGGTATGCAGAGCTGCTCTGTGTTTATATATGTGTACGGCTTGTGGGGGATCAGGCCACAAAGCGAATGTAAGTATGATGGATTAATCGAATGATGGAACATTTCCGTCCAAAGATGAATGAGCGATGAAAGGCAGGCAGCCGTCAGGTGGCTGGAGAGGTTGTGTGTAGTCGAGAGAGAAACATTGATTTGGGCGGTGAGAGGCCTGTGCACTGTGGGAGAATAACAGATATGCAGAAGAGGAAAAGGCAAGATCCTGTGAACTAAGACAAAGAGGAAGAGGAAACCTGCTCGGTTTCCAGAAGCTATGAATGGATACAGCAAAGGGAAGGCGTGGAAGGAGAAGGGAGTTGTTTTGGCAACCAAGAGCAGCGTTCAACTCTGTGCACTCTGTGAAGCCTCCACACACAGTTACTTGAAGCGAAATGAGACGGAAGGTATCTTGGGTATGAGGAAAAGAGGAGTTTTGCTGTGATGAATGGTTCACCATTACTCTGGTATGAGCCGTTTCACAATGACACTTGTACGGTTAGAGTCAAGTGACTGAGAGGAAGAGTGAAAAGATTGGGAGAGATGGCAGTGCCTGGTGTAGCCACAGAATTCCACCTTGCTTTGATACATTTTCCTGAATGAACCGTTCCTCATTTCCATAAGCCCAGCGAGGCCGACTAATAAGTGATTGGTATTCTCCTCCCGGCCTGGCCCCGCTCTCCGATAAGCTCTGCGCTCACTCAGCCCGAGCCCTCGGCATGATCTCATTTCCTGTCTCCCCACCACCACAAACAAACGCCGTCAAAGGCCCAATTGTTCTGCTTCTCTGAGCATTGTTGGTGGAACTGCGGTTGTTTCTCAGTTGTTCACACAAAAACACACCAGCACGCACACAAACCCATGTGACAATCAGCTCCGGGTGCTGAGGGTGTCTGCAAGAGTTCACTCCATACGTTGTGGTTTCACAAACACACTCTGCGCTCATAAATACACAGTGGCATGGACGTAGATATGCTCACAACATAACCCGCCTGTGGAGTAGCGATAACTGGGGCTAAACAAAGGCCCTTTAATGTCAGTGTAAGCCCTTGTCCTGAAGGGGGCTTTGTGTGTGTGTGTGTGTGCGTGCGTGTGTGTCTGTGTGTGTCTGTCTGTCTTTGCACACAAACTATATTTTATACTGTATGCACTTCTTTTGTATTTGTGTATTTGTTTTTGTTTTTAAACTTGGAGTAAACTGAGATAAAATGAGACTGAAACAGAGGAGAGAGGACCAAAGGTCCCGGGGTCTCTAATCTTCTAATGCTGTGAATGAGCAGAGGAAATAAGAGTGCAGCAAAGAGAGAGACTGCCGGGAGTCTCCAACTCGGGCTAGACACATAGTTTATACATGTTCTGTTTACCAGATGGGTGCTGACTGAAGTGTTTGATTAAACATAGCTTTTGTTATTATTTTGTTCAACCCCAGAATGGCCTATTGCTCCATATTTCTAGTCATGGGGGCATCGCAGCAGTGGGGAAATTTAACACTTTTTGTATTTGTATTATTCTCTAAAGCCTGTTAAATTTCAACAAATGTCCCTGTCACGAGCTAGACTGCTTCAAGGGTTCCTAGAAGGTGCCGGGCTTTGGACATCCAGCCAAAAAGCCACAGTGGTTCCCAGACATGACTTTAGTCTGGGGAGCCAGTGGAGTTGATGTAACATTAGGAATATAGATGATGAAAACTAGCTTTTTTTTTTTTTTTTAGGCACGGAGGAGGCTAGAGAGTTTAGCCAGAGGAGGTGAAGAGCACATAGTGTATTTGGCAGTAAGGGCACTGTATCCATCCCACTCCTCTGGCTGTACTGAGTGGAGTTCCTGGCAGGCTCAGTGGCCCTGCACCCTTCCGATAACTCACCCGCATGGCTTTCCATTGTCTCTAAATTCCAGTGGCTTAAAATGGAGGTCGCCTTTCCTAACAGCATATCAACATCCACGGGAAGAATGTCAAACCCCTCGGTGCAGAGCGGGGAGCCAGGGAGCCCAGAGAGCCATCCACTCCATTTAACACTTGAGCTTTATTCCATCACCGAGATGACTTTGGCATCATTTTTTATTTACAGTATAGTTTGAGTTTTTATTGAGATGAGGCAGTGTTATTCCTCGTTACACTGCCAGATTGTGGTGAGATGCTTGAAGCAGAAAACATAGTCATTTGATGTGCTTTAGGGTTGACATTTTCCTTGATTTATGTTACGATCTGCGCCTAACCTTTGATCCCTGAGCGCCCTTTGAGATGAAGTTGAGTTCCACATCTGGAGTGGGAAAACTGTGAGCCTGTGATGGCAGCGTCAGTGCTTCTTGCTCTCGCCTAGCACTGGAAACCCCCCCCCCCCCCGCTCTTGTGTCATCATCTCTAACCTTTTCTCTCTTTATTTCTCTCAGCTTTCCTCCATCAGGCCCCTGCACACTGTCATGTGCAATTGTTATCAACATTTTAATGTCCATAGAGAAACACCTTCCACTGTTATTAGTAACAAAGTGAGAAGAGGGCAGACTTCTCTAGTCTGTTTGACATCCGCAGCTTGCTCTGTAATTCTGTCCCGTATGTATTAAACAGTGTGTAAATCTGTGATTAGACTGATGGAAGATATCGTAGCCTGTAAGACTGGAGGGGAAGTGTCACATGTCCTAGCAGCACAGAAACTGACATAAATATAGAAACTTTTTAAACCTTGTAGGTGTATATTTTGTTTGTGTGCCAAATGACAGCTAGCATTTTTCAAATATGGCACTGCATTTGCTAGCAGGGTAGGCTGTATCAAAACGCCCAGGACACTGACTGTAGCGTGCGTGTAATAGGTTATAGTGTGTGGGTGTGTGTGGTGTGTAGGAGTACCACAGCACCACCATAATGCCCAGAGCTTGGGGTTCACCCTTGTCTGCAGCGGGTACTGTGATGCAGACAGACAGCTCTCTCCTGTGCTCCTTGAGGCCGTGTGTGTACATACGAGTCAGAAGCAGGCCACCGTGCATCATTGGGTGGTGGCTGACCTCCGAGGACAGGTGCCCCGTTCATCCTTCAGTTGGCGCGCGCACACTCACAAGTAGCCCCTGCACCACTTTCCTTGAATCGAGTTAACCGAACAGACAGTCGCCTTGTGACAGAGAAACACGTGCACACACACACACACACACACACACATAAAGCCTGCGTAGCTGCATGCTATGATCATCCGCAGGGACTTTAGCATCTCGGGGTGTGTCTTTCCTGCCAGAGACAGGCAATGGTTGCCGGCAAGCCCAGTGACAGTCAGGAACAAAGAAAATAACAGCCTGCAGGATTTGACTGTCCTCACTAGTGTTTGTTTACGTCATTTAGGGGAAATACACCAACATCGTGTTAAATTTGTAATCTCTCTAATTAAATGTGACTCCTGATGGCCTTTTGGATTTGGCTGAGGCATTGGTGCGGCGGAGTGCGTAAGCAGATGTGACTGCGTTTAAGAATTTAATGCAGCGGTGGCACGGCTCATTGTTCAACAGTTCAAGAGACGAGCAGTTGTGCTTCTCATTGTCAAGCAAAGCGCTCTCCTCCACGCCAGTGAACATTTGAACATTTCATTTGGAAATTTTGCTCGACTTCAAAAATATCCCATTGTAATAATGTCAGGGATTCTCTTACCCACCGTTCTCTGTGCCGCTGTGTGCGCGGTTTAAACACGGGTGGTTTGTTTACTTCTTTATGCGTCACTGTGCCCCCACCCTTTCCCCAGCTCTCCACCTTTCCTTCTGTTTTTATTTGGCTGAAAACTGTGCTGGATTGTTTCAACACATTTTCCCTTTATCCCGTTGGAAGCCAGTTTCAAGTAGAGAGGATTACGTTGTTAAATACGTTTCCTTTTGGTACAAAGCTCCAAAGCCACACACCAGTGAAAGGGGGCCTCGATAAGAAAATTGTGTCAAGTACACTACCTCACCTCACAACTCACCTCCCCATAACACCTTCTACACTCCATTTTCCTCGTTTCCTACCCACCATTCCCACCTGGTCTAATTCCCTGTAGTTAATGTTCTTTTTGGGACTACTTTAACATCTAGTGGGGGTGATAAATTAGGGGCAATTCAACCCCACTGTACCCTGTGGTTAGAAATCAAAATACACTGCAAAATTGGTTAAAACCAAAAAATGTTTGGAAGCCTTTTGTAATATTTTTTTAACTCACTGCCACCATGGTGAGGAAAAGAATAAGCAAATTTTGCAGTGTTGCTGGATAGATGTGACATGACGTGTAGGTGGTGGCGTGATATCTTTGAAAGCTGACGTCATGCACATGAAAAGTGAAATGTGTGTGTGCATAACACTGCCAGTTATCCTTTGTTGACCATTTCTTTTCTCCACTGTAGTGTGATTTCATGTACTTACGCCCTGATGTAAAGGAAATTTAAATGTCCTAATCCCCCACACTCTGTGTTCACCCATAGACTCAGCAGCTCATTTCTCTCTCTGTTTCTGCAGTATAACTTCGTGGGGAGAATCCTTGGCCCTCGGGGACTCACAGCCAAACAGTTGGAAGCAGAAACTGGATGCAAAATCATGGTGCGAGGAAAGAGCTCCATGAGAGACCGGAAGAAGGTAAGCTCATCAGCGTGGCAGCAAGCCCATTGTGTTGAATGTGTTTTATTTCCTGATAACAATGTTACCTCATTAGATTTCAATTCCAATCACACACACGTGAAAAACAAACACTAATTTTACCAAATCAGGACACAGTAAGGCTCACCTCTTTCTTGCTATCCTCTGTCTTGAGATGTTCCACAGTAACGTGAAACTAGCTGGGACCGCTGTCACACAAAAACATCCCACTAGCCCTGTAGAAACACGAGGCAGACACGCACTCAGCTGTTGCCTGGTGGCTGCATTCTGACATCTGATAGGGCGTTGCAAAACGCTGTGCAGTGGAAAATACAGAAGGCAGTAGTAAAGCAGACGTCTAAGGCCAGGGGAAGCCTCTATTTCTGGATCTACTGAGCTGAGGTTGGAGACATAAAAGGTTAATGTTGTCTGTCAATATATTCTGAGACCAGAAGGTTGAACTTATATCTTACCTGCAAATTGTGCATTTGCACAATACGTTTTGGCCTTATACAACCACATCCAGACTGACTTACGGCCAGGCAACACTGGCAACCCGAGCAGCGAGCGTCCATGATAACAGGGTGAAGCAGCCACACAGTGAGAATGATCTGTTGACAGTCATATTGACTTTGAGTCAGCAATAGTATGCATTTCAGTTTCAGTATCTGTTTCTGTAGAGACTACAGACTACACATGCAGCAGTTCAGCGACGTAGCTGCCATGGGCCGCTCAGGTCGGCAGTGTGGCCATGCCTGTTGCACAATAATGTCGACGAAAGTCAACCAAACCATGTTGTGTGCACTGCTATCAGATTAGCCTTGCAGTAACATGTCTTTTAGGCCTACAAAGTTGACTCATGGCATATTTCAGCTGCCTACATATTAAATTTTGATTCACCATACAGTTCTGCCAAAGCAGATGATTAAACTGTGAAAACATAAACTTTGAATGCTACAACGACCGCAACTTGCATGGATCCCTTAGGGGTTCCAAAGTGTGTCAGATCAGATTTGGTGATGTACTTTAAAGTTACTGTGAGGACAAATTGACAGTTTTGAAAATTGTGGTATTTCAAGCATCTGTGCATAATTTGCCCATGGGTTTCCGCCGTGCTATAATGGCTGCTTTTGGCAGATTTTATTTTGTTTTTGTTTTGTCTTCTTCTTCATTGACACCTTTTTTTTTTTTAAAACTTTTTTTCTCTTTTATTTCCAAGTGTCTTTTTGTCTGTTCCTCCCAGTTGCTCCGATTTGCCAGGCAGTGGTGCTATATTCCAATTCATTTCCATAAGTTAGAAGAAGTGTATTTCATCCCTCTTCATACGGGAATCGCCTCCTCTACACACAGCCTCTCACGCACACACAGTCCACAGCACGTCCTAACAGAAACAGGGTTCATACACAGATCTACAGTTTCAGCTGAGTCATAATCTCAGAAGCTCCAGTTTGCTGCAGGGCCAACGTTTTCTCCCCTTTCTTTCTTTCCCTTTTTTATGACTCCTCCATTCGTATTTTAATTTTTCTCTTCTTCTCATTTCCCTTGGAGTGTGTTCATTATCTCAGAACAAGATGAAGACACTCTGCGATGGTTATTTCTTTGGAATTAGATCCAGAAGTAGTTAAATGGGAATGAACACACTCAAGCATGTACAAACCCACACACACACACGCACGCTCATTACATGAATCTATGATTACATTCATAATCTCTTACCATCTTAAAACTTAATGATGTTTGTTTGGACAGGACCTGTCAAAGGCCCTGCGCAATTACTACGCTAACAAAGGCCCAATACAGTTGAGCATTTATACAAAAATGCAGACAAGTTTTTTTTTTTTTTTTTTTTACTTGGTTTTGATATGGATTGAAGTGAGGGAATAACCCCATATTTAAAATGTTTCATCGATGGTCCTGGCTGCTACTCCAGTGCTTGTTTATAGTATGTATCACTAGGTGGTTGGTGTCTGGTTTACATATTTACAAAAACGATGGGATGAGATAGGGAAGATGTAATGGGGGGGGACACAGTGGTCTGCCAGTTTTTACATTCCTTGCTGTCCATAAATCACAAGAATCACTATCAGGTCAGCGCCCTGTACCCTAAAATGTTTTGGATGGCCCGGGTGTGTCATAACTGTGGCTCAGCCCCAGACAAAGCCTCAGCCACAGCCTCCAGTTGCTGCATCCTCAACCTCAGTATTTTCAGCTTGATGCCCTGTGGCAGCAGAGGAAGCCGCGGGAGCAGCTTAGCCAGTGTGTTTATTCAGGATCCATTAGCGGCAGCGTTTTTATGCTCTCAATAATTCAGCTGGTTGCTCCCTCCTGGGCCGCACTGCCTGGCGGGGAGTCGGCTCACTGGAGCTATGCAGTGGGAGAGAGAGGCTGAGGGAGGGAGAGAGAGAGAGAGAGAAAGAAGCAGAGTAAAATAAAGAACAATGGAGAGAGAGAGCAGAACCTCAGATCAAATACAAAATAAGGAGAAAAGATGCAGGTGAAGAAAAAACATGGTACTTAAGACTCTTATCAAACAAGACCAAATATAATACTTACAATTAGGCATGTCCTGAAAACCCCTTTTCACTCCCCATCTCTTTCAAATTCTTTTAGCACTTAGTATTTACCAATGCAGTTTTTGTATATAGTATTGTTTTGGTTTTTTTTTATTACATAATACAATTATTACACACCTAGCCTACAGTTACCATGCATTACAGATTACCTTTGATTGTTTCCTATAATATTTTGTGCTTTGAGTGCTGTCATTTAATTCTTCCCACAAGTTACGACTCCAGCCTTCTGTCAGTGAACACCGTCCTGATATCCCAATCTTTTTTAAACACGCCATTGCAGTGTGTGTTCGTGTTCAGCTCAAATAACAGGAGACAGGAGAGACAAACACAGGATAATAACCTGTCCCAAGACTGCACTTCACACTCGGATCAAACAAGAGCAAATATAAGGTGTCTGTGAGAGTGACTTAATAAGTGCAAGTACATTCCTGTAACCTCTCTGGATAGAGACTTCTGGACATCCTTTTCTTTTTGACACACTTGCTGAGACAGGATGGATCACACACTAATTCCATAGAGAGCACTTCTTCATTTCTTTTAAGGTGTTTATGGCACCACTACACTCCAACCCTCTTCCAGTCTCTTGTATTTAGGGGCTTTTCTTAGTTTGCTGTTAAATCACAAAGTCTTTCAATACTGCGGCGGGATGAAGCTTGTATTCTTCATCCTTTTTGATTATTGTCTAAGCGGTTGGAATGAAAAAAGGACTCCTCCTGGGGCCTTGTTCCAGTCAAACTTTCATCTAATGTGGCAGCTTGAGTCCCCTGGTTTTCAATCTTACAGTCGTTCTTAATGCAAAACAACAGCAGGGACAACGGCAATTAAATTACTGGTACATTATATCGACCATTGCACAAGTAGAATAGGGATTTTCCTTCGTTTTGAAAAAGAACAATTCCCTAATTCTATTTAGGCTCCCACACAATGTGAGAGTACAGTTAGCACAGCAGAAGGCAGTTTTAGTTCCACTAAGTGTCCTTTTATACTAGGACTTTTAGAAATGTTCTCTATCAAATTGATTTCCTTTTTGATTTGTTTTTTTCGCTGATGGTCCCGACACACAGTGGCTAAAATTGTGGTATCAGCACAGTCCCTGGCAGAACAGAATAGACCTCAGGCTTGGACCTTCAACCCCCAGCCAACAGATAGTGCCACAGCACAGCTCCCACATTTTATTGCTTAAGAACTAACGTGTGACAATCAATATGTTAAACTTGATCGGCCTGTTGGCGCTGTAGCAGACCCACTTGTTTTGTTTAAAGTTTAAGCTGACCTTTTTTTCCCTCATCCCCTGGCTTCTGATTACCCGGTGCAACTGAAAGCTTGTTTCTTTTTTAAAAAGAGTTTAAAGGGAGCTATTACGTTCAAGAAAAGCAGAGCAATGTCCAGGTCTTACTTTTGGTGCCTTGGGGGATTATTGGCTGGAAAGGGCTTTGAGAGAAGGCGATGGTTCAGGGCACATGGATGGCAACGAGGTGTGGCGGCGCCAGCAGCATGGTTTACTGGAGCTATAATTTTCATTTTTGGTGAGGTGTGCTGTAGTATCGGTGCTAAAAAAACCTGACATTTAGCTGACCTGTTCAGGATTGCTGTTTAATTTCATGTCTTTTATTAATATTATCATTCCTTTACAGTCCCGTCCGTCCTCTCTTGTCCTTCTATGCCCCTGCTGTTCCCTTCTGCACCTGTTTAACCTTCTGGCATGCAGCCTCAGTTGCATTGATCCCAGTTTGGAACGTCCTTTTAGGACCAAAGGACAGTGGACCGTTAAGAGTGGGAGAGTTGAAACAGTGCAAATAGTTTCATTTATGAGTGTTAAAGTGCAACATTGTGGCGCCACATAGTCCAAAATCCCATTGAGGCAGCAGCGTGGTATATTAAGTAGGACTGACCTTCAGCCACAACACCAAGGATCGAAAGCTTTGTGTCTACAAATATGCACCCTGTTATGTATCTTTGAGCAATGCAATAAATCGCGTCCAGCTTCAGGGGTGTACCGGACCCCGTAGTGTGCCGTCCCTTCGGAAGGGTGAGGCGAAATAATGGCACCAACAGGATCTATAAAGTAACAAGTGGACAAACCTATTAAACTGCCACTCATGTTTTTTTTAAGCACAACCTAAAAACAGGGAGGGGAGGGTCAGAAGAAAAATACTTCTATTTGTGTAACCTTTTTGCATGTGGTGTCATCCACGTTGATAATTCAGGCCTTGAAGTTTATTGGGCTTAAGCTGAGGTGTGAAAGCCAGCAGGCGAACAGGTGCTGCACAGATGATGAAAGTTGGGCGACATAACTGACAAGAAGTCTTTCCCCCGATCCTATTCTTAGATGTTGTTTCTAGATGCAGTGTCCGTGCTATTTATTCATGCTACATATTTTGACCAAACCGATTCCGCTCTGGCACGTGGTTATTGCCATGGCATTTGATGTCAGCCAGCGTAGACATTCTCTTCAAAGGCCTTCCCAGTATTCCCTTTAGCGCGCGCCCTACTCACCTCCCCACTCCTTTCTCACCCCGCCTCCACCCTTCCTCATGTTTGTCACGCCGTCACTTTCTCTCAGAGGGCACACGGTGACCTTGTTCACAGGCAGTTATGCTGGTGTGAGGTGTGGGTGTGCGCACATGGATGCAAGTGCGTGCACGTATGTG
>JAVQJD010087931.1:0-21444 GCA_036023655.1 Nannoperca australis
ACATTATATAAATAATATTATACTAACACACTATTCTAATCCATTATAGTTTCTTTTTGATGTTGTAATATTATACTAATACACACATTTATACTAGTTACTGATCCAGGTTGAGAATAATGCATTTGCAGTGAACAAATGTAGATTTAGCCAGTTTGTGTCAATATGTGCTCCTACTAACCAGCCTCCTCCCAAGAGCAACACATCCCCATTGTTCAGTTTAACTAAAATTATTGTTATGAATATTGTTCAGGAACTTTGTTTACACAAAGTTAATAAATCCTACATGCACCCAATGCTTGCCTTTATAACTCTAGCGTGTCGTGTGCGTGCTGAACATCGTCCGCTGCACTGTGCTCTTGCTGTTGAGTTCTGTTTCTTTGGTCTGTCACATTTACAACCTTTATCACTATTGTACAAAAATAGATTTTTGCATCTGTGAATTGACTGAGAATCATCATTTATATTTTTCCCCCAACCCTAGTTTTTTTAAAATAATTTTTTATTGCTTGCCAGGAACTAAGCATATACTTTATGCAGTACGTAATTTGCATGATAACACGTAACGTGGTCCTAGATATGACATTTCCTCACATTTTCTGCCATAACTATCAGAGATTTAAACATGCAACTAGAAAAGCAAGAAAAAAGGAAGGGTAAAGGAAGAAAATTCTCACTTAATTCACAACCACCCTGAGGGCTTTTACATCTCCTCGCTTCCTTGTTCTCCTCATAGCCTACAAGTCTGCAGAAATTGTGCCCAACACAGAGCCCACGCTCCTTCTGCATAATCCCCAGCAATACAGTTATTGCAGACAGTACATTATATAAAACTGACGTATCATATATACAATATATACTCAGCCACAGAACACCATATTTGATCTTTGGGTTAATACTGTCTGTTGGTTTGCATAGGCACCAAAGTGGTGGCACCACTTAATGAACATCATTCATTCATCTGCAAAATCATTTTCCTACTAATGATGACCAGTGCTTATTTCTGAGAGCTGGTGAAACTTTTTGAGAACTGTTTACATGGATAACAGTCTTTCTACTGGAAATTCAACAGCATAGACAGACACACACATTCCACAGAACGTGAAAATGGGTCAACAAAAAGCAGGGCATAGGAGATTGTTGGTTTTCCTTTTCCTGCCAACAATCAACCCTAACCAAGTTGTTTTTGTGCTTAAACCTTACCAAACCATAATCATAGTGGTGTTACATCAGACAACAGTTTTATTTTTGAAACAGCAATGTCATCCTATTGATTTCATCCTATCGCTTTCATTTGGAGATTTGTGCTGGTGAAGCCTGGTTTCTTGATTGTGTTCATGCTTAATGTTTGAACAGGGTTTTCACAACAGCGCATGATAAGATGATTATTGTTATGATGATATAATTTTATAACTAACCATATAGTCATATAACCTACTGTATTTGTTTAGAGCATTTGATAAACCTTAAATAGCCTATTTCATGGTCAGTGTCACTGTATGAAAGCAATGCTGTACATTAGACTGAACAGTATTCAGTTGTGGACATATACAGAAGGATTGTTTAATATTGTTTCCAGAGGCCATAGGTGGTTATGCATGAGGAATTTCACAAGAAAGTAGTTATCATCCGAGACAACTCCCATTGGATTATTGTTGAAAAGCAATTTATGAAGTGGATGGGTGCCCAGGTCTTAGCCCCGTGAGACACCTTTTTCGACATGCACTGCTGATCACAGTTGCAAATTAAAGAAGAGAAACGTGCCTACAAGGTTATATGTTCTCTGGATGTCTCTGACCTCTCTAAGACCTATTCAAAAAAAATATTCAAATTAGGGACAAAGGTGTTGCTGATTTGAACATTTGATGTATTAAGATAATGATAGGTAATTGCTGATATTTGGTTAAAATTGGATTTTAGTGCCACTCAATTGGTGCCACCTTCACACCTTGATTTCCAGTCTATGTGTGGTTCTATATATCTTTCTGCTGCTGCATACAAATTCCACTGACGACATTCCCTGGCTGCGATAACTCCATTCCCACAGGGGTTTTGTTTTTGACTCACCCTGTATCAGAGGAGTATGGGAGTCAATGAGACTGGATGAGTTGCGTGATGAGAACTGTGGTTTTCAATATCTTGGCTAAAGGAGAGTCTAATATAACTGAAAGTTTTTCAGGGATATGTGGAAGTATTTCACACCTAATATCAAAACTTTCAAGACAACAAACACCAGAGGTTTGAAAAAAAGTTACATCCACAGGCATAACAAAGTGCAGCTGATAGTTACTGTTAATATCGCCTATACATGGACAAACAATATATTTTGTTGTTTAATTTGGTGCATTTTTTATATTAAATAGTTGTTTTCCATTATTGTGCACTCACTGACAGTTTTGGTGTCAAGGAACTTAAAAAAAGGAAAGCATAGTTTTACAGTGAGCATAATTAGGCTACTTTTACTTTACTTTATAAACCTTCAAATGTCTTGCCTCAAATGCACTGTAGATAAGAGGAATACAATCAATAGGGATATGAATAACCCGGTTTATCATGTCCCATGTAAATGCTCTATCCAGAATATGAAAAAAGCCCGGGTAAGACTCAAAACCAGGATATAAATGTTCATGTAAACACACTCACAATGACATATCTAAGTAGAGCTTCCCGATTTGAATGTTCTTTTGCATGCCAAATGATTGAATGAGTGCTATGTTTAAGGTCTACCTACTAAAGCTAACAATGAGGTTGTGCGCAATACTAATTGCTTGGAAACATTTGAATAATGTTTGGATTAAATAACCAAACCTCAGTTGAAATTTGCAACACAGCGCACATCTAACATTTATACATGTCATTTCACAAAACGATGTAGTGCATCTCTAATGTATAGATACAAATAACAACTGCCTGTTTTGTTGTTTATGGTAATTATCATAAGCAGGGTTAATATTATTAATATATTAATATTGGTATAGACAACATAACCATGACAACATAGTCCTGTTTGTAAGTTACACCATGGTGCAATGTTATTTTCCATCTTGACAACAATAGATGAAGTTGATTTTTAAATTGATAAAATGGGCATCAGTGATTATCTTCTTAGGTGACTGATTAGTAATCTGAGACAATAGTGTCAGTCTGCCACTTCATCGTGTTTTTGGCTGTTATTGTCTCAGGACTGGCTTTAATTTACTTCACTCGCCCGATGAGTCCCCTGTGGTTTCCTCAGCAATTACTGAAACTGTTTTGGCTCCATCTTCCAGTAAACCAGTGTTGACCAATATTCAGTGAGAGATCAATGATGATGACTCACCAGTTGTAAATGTATTTCTTATGGTTTAAAACAAACTACTAATTGCAAATGAGTGCATAAGTTTGTATTGTGCTTGCAACTTTGGTTTGCCATGTAAATAGAAAGTATGTATCTACTGCTTGAAGCAGTTCTGCCTCAAAGGAAAATAAAACACAGTGTGGTGTCTTTCTTCCTGATTTGCATCCAAACTGGATGGGTTTCATATTTCACCCCCTCACAGGTATCTCTGGCAACAAAACCAATACAAACCCTTGCAGTGTTTTGCTGGAGAGCTATTGTCTGTCTGACGAATGCCTAAACATTCTGGTAGACTGTAGTTCAATTGCTGTCAGTTAAGCAGTTGGAACCCATATTTCCACCACATGTCTCTGGTTTGCCAAGCTTGGGAAAGAGGCTTTCTTTTTCCTTGTTCTTTCTTTGATTTTTGTTGAAACAAGCAAGCTAATAGTATAGCATTTCACAGGTTTGCTCAGTGCTTTCATGAAGTGGAAAGATGCGTTTAGATGCGTTTCACATCCCTGGGAGAGAAACTAAGCCTTTGAACTGTGATGAGGCAGACATATATGTTTATTTGTTTGTAATGGCTTTTGAAATATAGATTGATAATCAGACTAAACTGTCATTAGTATTTGTCATTTTACACTTCATTCATTCAGGGTGATATCATGTTCATTTTAGCTGATTTCTTTCGGAGAGGGGGATGGAGTATTTTGTTGTGTTAATGAGTAGCAAATTACATATCCATTAATAGCTAGCCAGCTAATTTGTTTTCTACATAGCTATGTAGAAAGATCACCCCATTCTTTTTTCTGCCCACAAAGCTCTGATTGGTCGATTGGTTCTCTAACTTGGGGAAATTGGTGTCAATAAGCACAACACCGGGCCAATTTAATTTGCTTAACAAATTAGAGATGCGGGTGGTGATTCAGAGGTCTGGAACCAGACTATTGGGAATGCACACTCTCAAGGGAATTCCATTATGAGCTAGACAGCACAAAACCCCAATAGCCCTAAATAAAGTACATACAAGACAGTAAAATAGAAGTAATGCAAGCTTTGTATGTTTTTGCATTGTACAATTGCAGCAGTTCACTATACAGTGTAATACATCGTCGAAAAGAATCAAAAGTTTTGATCGCACCCATTGTTCAAACCTGTATTCCTTGGAATATATTTTCATTACAAACTTGTTTTTAAATGTGAAGAATCTACCAAATATTAGATACTTGGAGTTTGCTAATCTGCTTTGACAATGCAATTTACAGCCTTTGACAGAGTAATTCTGACTGGAGATGTCAACATCCACATTGCTAATCTTGTTGTTCCAGAGCAAATTAATTCGTTAGTTGACTAAGCCCTTTTGATCTCACCCATTGTACCTGATCTTATACATGAAAATATACACTAGACTTGTTTAACTTAACCAATTTCCAACCGCATCTGTGTTTGTTGCAAGAAAGCAAATCCACCCTGACATTAAAAATCAGCTGTTGGTAAAATACCATGCATTGGTCTTTTTTTGTTGTCAAGAGGGATATTTTCGGATTTCATCCATCCATAATCTATAACTGCTGGGATCAGCTCTAGCCCCCTGCAACCCTTTAAGGGTATTTTCAAATTCCTATGTATAATTGTAGATGACGGGATATCGTATCGATATTTTTGGAGCAGATTATAAGGCAATCATAAACTTAAACACAACATTTTGTACCAGTGTTCAACAGCCATACATGGAGAAAATACTTTGTATAATGGAAATAGATGTTATTTTAACCAGAAGTCATTTCAGGGGTATGACCTGGAGGGTTTGGACTGGCTTTCTTGATCTTACTGAAGCTAGGGATTTATTTCACTTTTATTTATCAATCCATGTTGTAAATGAATCTCACATCATTAAATAAATGTGCGATATATGAAAATAAATATATATAATCTGGTGATAATGAAACCTTTTAAGCAGCCAATAACTACTTTTTTTAAATAACAGACTTGGCTTCATAGGCTAGAACTAATGGAAAGGACTAGTTATGATCTAGTTGATCTAGTTAATCTGGGAAAAAAGGGAAAGCACACTGTAGATAACTTTTTGCGAGAACACTCACCATCAGTTTGCTGTAAATACCTATATTTTACAGATTATTTGAGAAATGTTGTAACTTCATGAATTATTCCAGTCTATAACTTAAATTAGCATCTGTCAGCACACTAAAGTAACCTTGAGCTTGGTTTGCTTATCACTGCACAAAGATTTTTTTTACTTTTGGAAGACACACCACCCTTTGCGACAAGTTCAGACACTAACAAATCATGCAATCAAGTTTTTTCTCTTAGTGAACACCTCAGGAAATAAGATAGCTGCTACATGTATTCTGGCTATTGAATGTACTCTTAATACCAAAAAGTTGAGAGGGGATCTTAGGTGAGCCTGGGTAGTACATTGTTATGTCTCCTGAGAAAACCAGCTACCGTAGCAAAAAACATGGTGTGAAATGAAAAGCTCAGAATAAGACAGCTCGGTTCAATTCAACTGATAAAGAACCACCTCTAAATAACTGAGTAGGTTGTACAGTATGTAGGATGTTGATATTTTTATTAATTTGAGGCATTGTATCACTTAAATTGAACTTGAATTGAATTGATGGACACTTAGCATTTCAATCATGTTCCTTGTCACAATTAATTGGCTGTGAGTAGCACTGAGACTTTTGATCCTCAAACCTCATAGTAGGTGCAAGAGCATTATAGTGGTAGACTATAAACTCAATATAAAGCCTTGGAATTCAGGGGGGCTAGGGAGTAAACCTGCATTTTAACCTTGATTTTAGACTATAATATTCCCTTACAGTCAGACACGTTGAATATGAATTGATGTATTCTGATACACTTTTTTAATTCTCACTTGTTAGGGGAGTTACTTTGAGGAAAAGAGAAGCAGGAACAACTGCTGGGCTTAAAATGACCTGTCAGTTAACTCCTAGACTGCAGGTACACACAGGCAAAGACTCTAAAGAATTTAAATATCTGCCTGCTACAGGCATAGTTTTAAACCAATGTAGGAAATACCTATATAATTCTTAGTTCAATGATGCAAGTGTTATTTTCCAATATGTTCATATAATTCTGCTGAAAGAGCTGCTGTTGGATGTTAAGATTGAGAGTTGTCAGCTCCTCTTTCTTTAACTGGATTAAACTAGAAAAGTAGATTATTTGTTTATTGAGTAACAAGGAAAAGGGGGAAAAAAGTGTTTGAGTTGCTACATATAAACAAACCAGAAGGTCACATGCTGATATCATTTTAGAATAGCTTCCAGCTTTTTGGAAAATGATTGTATTGAAAAGCAGTTTGCCCAGACTTGACATATTACAATAGGATGACAGGCTGCTGTTCACATTCAAATGCAACCTTTTTCATTTTCAGCTCAGGATCAATTGCGATCACATAGGTGATCCCTTAACTTTGCATCCATCACCACCATCAGGTCAAACTTAAAATGTTCAAATACTCATATACCTGCACCACTGTGCCTAAGGACAGCCTCACTTACAATGCTTACAATCCTGTGGATTTAGTCTTATGTTTCTCTTCCTGTGATTTATAAATATTTGACTTTGTACTGCTGGAACACCTTTTCATCTTTTATTCCTAACATACATATATTCCCTGTTAAACTCCCAGAACTCATTGTAAAGTAAGTTCAAAAGAAAGGGTTAAAGATACATTTTGCTGTTATGTAACTATCAATAACTAAATAACTATAACTAAATATTCCCTCGTCAGGGTCGGACCGTACAAAGCCTCTTGTCATAGCATAGTAATGTAAAGACTAAATGCTAAGGAATGCAGGCAGTTCAGTTAGTCTGTCAGTAACGCATTCTGTGATAAACTGCCGCTGGACTGTAAGACCTTGGAGGGCCTTACAAAGCAAACACGCCTGAGAGAAATCCCCTAATCTGTCTATGACAACCTCAAACCTATAATAGGTAGGGTTATTAGGCCAAAATGGAAGAAAGCCCTACCAGATCATGTCATGAGGGACCAAGAGATGGCAGTACAAGAGCCAACAGTTTTCTTTCATTTTAACTACTGTGACCTTACAGGACCCCAGCCTCTTTTAATGCATTGGATCTAATTTCTGAATATAGTACTGATCTCTCAGGGACACACAGTGTTTTTCCCTTAAACATAATTCAACAATAGCATTTATATTAATGTGACTTCTAGAGAGCAACGTTGATGTCCTGAAATATTGATTACAGGAGGATATTTTGCTCAGCATTTATTTAGAGCTGTACAGACATATGCAGCTACTTGCTTTATTGCCTGGATGAGATTGTTGAGAGCAGATGCAACAGTCAAATAATTCATGTTCGCTAACTGATCTGGGCTTCAAATATTTAAAAAAGGCTAAGCGACTCAAATGAGCTTAGTGAGCTCATGACAGTGTAAAATGTCTTTCTTCTTCTATAATGAGGCAGTATTAATATTTAACTTCTGTTATGTTATCATACACCAAATGGCAAGCACATTGCAAGACAAGGTCACTGAGGTTTTTCCTTTTTCTTACAGACAGCTTTTGTTATATAGCCCATATAGAAGTGACATATTGGCTGTTTTAACATAAGGGAAATCCCATTTACATTGTATTTTTTAATCTGGTAAAGCAAGACCTCTAACTATTTTATTAAAGGAAATGCACTGTATATTGAACTGCACAAGAAAAGGTTTAATATAGTACACACATTATACACTACGTGAGCTCAAAACTAATTTAGCTCTAGTGCTCTTTTAGTGTTGAGTTACTGTGTAAACATGCTCTATTTTCACTGTCTTGCAGTTATGACAACATACCATATACAGTTTATTAAAGTAATATAATTACAGTTATGTGAATTAATGTAAATTATGTGAAAAGACATCACATAACCCATAGTGGCATTGAATTAGTGACCACATAAAACAGACACTTGTTTGTGTCAATCAAAACGGTGCACTGATGAGGATATTTTTGATCTTTAGACAATTTGGCAAGGCCTTTTTACATGCTGCAGATTGCTTTCTTGGCAGATGACAAATAACATTTAGACCCTAAAAACAGGGTAGTGTGACAAAAACGTATCATCAATAGTTAAAAGCCTTAAAGTAAAAAATCCTTTTTAAGGAGCAGCATCACAACAGCCAGGCTGGAATATGGTCTGAATTTAATTCAGGTTAAATAGTTACTCATGAATCATAATGAGCTCTGTGGGTCTAATGACAATGGTGTTTTTTCTCTTTTTATTACCCTTTATTCATTGCTCTTTTTACCAAATAATTATAATTTTTATTGTCCACAAATGTGGCTTCCCAAGTTGGTTAAAACACATCATAGTAAATCACAATAATACAATACAATAATAAATATCACAACATGCACAGTACATTCAACAATATCTGTACTGTAAAATTATTGCATTTGGTGTGAAATACTTTTTGTAAATGTTCTTGGTTACTGCAGTGGCCTTATAACATCTTCCAAGGGACAGTTAATAAAAAACTCTTGTGTGTATCATTATATAGTTTTAAACTGAGATATATTGGCACATTGAGGCGGATATATTTAGATACATGAGTCCATCCTGGCACTTGGCAGAAACCTTTGTGTTGAGCAAACAAAATGTAATTTATGTTAAGAGTTTCTCCAAAAATGGATGTGCAATGACTTCATACTTATGTTGAACCACACTTCATGTCCATAGGGGAATTTACCTTTAATCAGAGGATGTGTTTTTGCATTCCTCATTTTTTTGTGTTCTCAGTGAAGTGGTACTGTATGGCACCTTAGACTCTGATTGGCATGTAATGCAAAAAATAGTTGCAAAGTTGACAGAACATTAAATCCACAAAACATCAAAATCAAATCTAGTCATATTTGGCACATGTTACATATTTAAATGCATGATATATACCATGCTGTCATTGGTTATAAAAAAAAGGAAATAGTAGAGGTGAAAGGTTTTCGCAACTTGTATTTGAAAAATAAAGTCACTCCATTAAATATTTCGATATTCAATATCAAATCAATTGCCGGAAGTCCTCCCCTGTGTTTTTCTAACTAGGTAAATCTACAGAGACCTGGAGCAGATGGTTTATAGCTAAACAGAAATGTCAATATTTTATTGGGGCTGCTGAAATTATATCAAGGGTGGAGGGGAAAGCTGCATTGTTCACCCGGGCCAGAGAAATGGAAGTCCACAGAGACAGTTTTTCATCCTGTCTTTTGGCACTGTGCACCAGCAGGTTCATAATAGCTCTGCTTAATGAGGGCTATGATATACCTCCACCACTTTATTGGCAGGACTTGGATTCTTTCCCTGTGCAGAAAACCATTATTCACTATAAAAGAAGCTCTGGCTCCAAAAAAGCCTAATGCACGGCATCAATGAAGACAAAAATAAAACATATATGAAAAAAGAAACAGTGACTTGAATTTACTCTGCCCTTCTTATATTCCGCATAATGAAAAAAGAAGTACTTGTACTGTAAGATGATGGGTTGGGTGTTGAGTGGCTCACTTTGCTCCGAATAAAACCATATCTGTGACCTCATCATGCATAAAAGGAAAATATGTTGGAAGTGAGTGACATGGAATATGTAACCTAAAAGATGAAAAATAAACCAAGATCACATGTTATCAAGTGTGCAGAAAGGAGTTAAGGTCACATATTAGAAAAAATAATTTTCATAGATCAGTGTGCAAGATTATGATCACCCAAATTAGCAATGTTAAGAATGGTATAAATCGATTTTCTGCTGAGTCTACAGTAGGTTTCTTTGCTCCTTTAGCTTAGCCTTAGGTGAAGTGTATCTTCATTTCTTGCCGTGCTGTCTTAAGCCCCAGGTGGGAGTCCTCTTGTGTGCCATTGTGTGATTGTATTTGATTTTGCAAGATGTGGTGAGACATTTCATCTTCTCATCTGGAGTTCAGGGCCATGACAGGCTTTGCAAACACAGTCTAATCCACCACCAGCTATACAATGGACTCCAAAGCTTCCTGATCCCTCATATATCCCTTTGAACAACAATAAATATGATTATTTTTCTTCTGAGATAAGACAAGACCTTCTGGAAAAGACTGACATCTTTAGAAGTAATTCAGTGCTAATCAACATGTCTAAGTGCAAGTACGCATGTGCAGTCACTGGAGACATTCATTCTCCCTTTTTTTTTCTTTTCACACAAGGCATTTTAATTTTGTGTGATTCATCACTTGCTTCATCCCTGTTTTATCGTGAACTGAAGGGTGTCAAACTAGGTGCTGAGTGAATATAAAGATTTAGACATTAGCTTTTATTGCAAGAGATTGCAGACATCTTATGGTACATTAGATTTACCACAGGAAACCTAAATCATAGGGTCTAAAATGGGATGAATGCCATTGGAATTAATTAAAATGCAAATATAGTATATACTTAATCTACTACTGAGCACCCTGTGGTTATTCCTATAGAGACTAAAATACTAATTAAGATAAAAAAGCATTATTTTAGATATTGACTGCTATGTTGAACTTCGTAAATGAGCATTTTAATTTTGACATAAAATACACTATATTCAGGCCTTCAAATGGAACAATAGTGAGTTCAAAAGAGTCAACACATTTGTTACAAAAATAACATAATAATAAACACAATGAATGAAGTCAACCTGGGAGATAAAGATATGGAATTATAAGATTAATTAGATTCTTGCATTCAGATGTAATACATAAAATACATTTTAAAAAATTGTAAAGAATCAATATGTAAAGGGTTTAAATAAACTTTACTTAGAATTTAAAATGAATTTTTAGCTCTTCTATCAACATTGTTTGAAAGGCTTTAAAATGTCTGTTTTCCTGTACATGTAGAAGGTTGTGTTGCTATGAGAAATAATTTCTCCTGCCTTTAAAAGGATTAGGTTGGAGCTTATCAGCATGAAATTGGAAGATATAATCAGATCTATCTAAGGTTCGCTTTTGTCACTGTGTAGTTTCAATATACGGAGTTACCACACATTACTGGTTGGCAAATTGTGTCATGTTGAGAAGCATCAGGATATTGTCACTTCGTCCCTCCCGCTGGTATAGTCTGTGGAGAAGGTTACTATTTTCAAATATCTTTAATAAAGACACTAAAAATAGACGGTTTCTCACATATTGTAGGTTTTTTTTGTCAGTAAGCAGCGCATTTGAAGACTCTTTAATGGTACAAACCCAGTAGTTCTCCACTGGTGCGTTGTTTCAACAAAGAACAACTCTACACAGGTTTGTCTTTCAAAACTAGCCACATTGCATGTTGATGTTTCCACCCAACCCTACTTTCTAATTATTTTTTACACCAAATGTGATTCTCCTAATTACTGTGATGAGCTAGTGTACTGTCTTTACTTTAGAGAATAAAGGGTTTAAGCCAAGTTGCTCTTGACAGAGTGACAGAGAGATCTGTGTCATATTTCTTTTAGTCTTTGCAGTTTTATAATTGTGTCTGGCATTGCATTCTGGAGGATACAGGAGGTGCTCGGGCCACGTAAATTATTCTCATTTAGTGAAAGTGGGGATTGCTTCATTATGTTTCCCTTCACAGATAAACATTTATTAAAGCCCCCAAAAATGTAATGACTGAAAAATTTGCAGGAGCAAAATACATTTTCTTAAAACTGTGAAATATTTCCCCCACAATAGCTCATTTACAGGTCACTTTATAGCTGCAAATACTGACATATATGCATGTTTTACTTCTCAAAGTCAGTATTTAGAGTGAATAAGCTAACCATTATGGGAACCACAGGGCTTATTTGGTGGTACTCTTTGATGGAGTAAGGTCATTAATTGTAATACTTAAAGATGCATTTACCGTACTTAATCTGTTTCATAGACCTGGCCCACCTTTCATTATATCACCTTCACCATCACCCTCCAGCAGCTTTCTTGGACCATTTATATTGTTGTAAAGCTACAACAAGATCCACAATTAGAAACAATGCTTAACTGCATTTAGACAAAATGTGAGTTCAGAGAGATTAATTATTAATACTGATGTCCCAGCAAAAGAGATTCCTGTCTTGTCAATTTTCGTCAGCAGAAGAAAGGCCAGTCACTGCGTCATACTCTGTGCTGACACAGCATGGTAATTACAGCAGTTTTACTCCAACTGCAGATGCCAAAATGCATTGAGGAATAATCTTCAGGGCAAGCTCATATTGTTCTAATAGATATGTCAGCATAGCACAAACGGGCCAGGTGGCAGACTGGAATGCAAACTGTTTCGCTGGATGGTGGCCATGCAACTTACATACAAGCTGTTGCATGCTGACAGTGAATAACTGCTCCATACACAAAGTCATTATTGTGGCGTACAGCAGAACTCCAGGAGTATTTTTTGTGGTTGGCCATAAGGACTTTTTCATTTTTCTTTTTGTTGCATTTTTATTTGTTGGCTTATTCATTTCCTATATTCATTTCATTAACTCTGAAATGAAAAACCACACTTCTGCTGATGAAAGTTTGGGCCATACACTGCTCCCCTTGGTAAGTGAATTACTAACCATAAAGACAAATGGCCAGCCATGGCAGCAGATGCTCTGAGGAATGGCATAGTGTTATTGGATGTTTATTGGAACAAGAGAAAGAGAGAGAGCGATTGAAAGGGTAGGGCAGTTGGAGTAATCCTGCACAGTGCTGCTCTTTAATCTTCATTTCAAGGCAGTTCACCAACTGGTGGTGATCAATAGCTGATTTCCTCCAACAGTGGCTTCATACCAAAGCATTGTATGAGTCTGACACATCATAAAGGCATCAATGGGGTAAAGCTCTTGATCCTTTAGTAGTACTTCAAAGTCACTAATAAAATGTATTTAATGATGCTGTTACAATGAAGCATCAATACTAGCTAGACCACACCATGTTAAGAGCCTTCATTTAGATTTTTGCTGAACTGTTGTCTTTGTTTAATTCTGTAAACCCTAAAGTGAAGTCAAGACCCAATTGTTTAAGGACAAATGAGGAATGAAACAGAAACAGAAAAGCTTGGATCTACTTCTAGTTACTGTATATGCAGTGGTAACGCTACATGTTTGGTTCCTCCAGATCAAACGTTAGAAGCAGGAAAAGTCACAAATTGAGGCAGCAAGGTTATTTCATTAGACAGACAAGAGAGGAAGTTAATTCCACACCAGTATCTCGTTTTATGAAAAAAATCCTCTACTTTCCCAAAGTAATTACTTGGATCTAAATCTACTTGAACAAAACAGCCCTCATATTTATAGATTTGAGTATTTGTACTATTTCTCTACTGACGCAGGATTGATGGTGTTGGACATGCACATTAGTTGTGCAAATGAAATCCAACTAATTTCTGCTCTGTGGACAAAACAGAGGAGATATCCAAACTCATAAACGATTCAAACTGAGTGCTGATGGAAAGTAAATTGATCCCTGAGTACAGTTAACTTCCTGCCGCTGGACCATGACCTCAGTTCAGCAGGCAGAGTGGCTTTTTGGACAATTCCTATTTTGAATCCTAATCAACACCTAGGTACACTGGGGTAGACTGTGAAATGTTTGTGAACCAACAGAGGCAACATGCCAGTAAATGCTTAATACTTGAACACTTTCGCGGGGTTGTTATTACACATCACTGAGGCATGTGCCTTGACGGTTTCTGAATAATGAAAAGAAAACATGTGTTTAAAGTGATTTCAACCCAGATTTTCTATCCCCAAATGTTCAAAAGTTGTGTTTCCTCATTCAAGAAGACAGTGTTCGCTGCAGCTTTCAGTAAATGTGGTCCTTCTGCAATAAGGACAGGCCAGGAAATTCTGTTGTTGCTGTTTAGGGACCCTTGAGCATTATCACAGGTATAAAAACAATTGTCAATAAAACACTGAATTACTTTGCTGTTACAATAAGACATCGATAGAAAATAGACCTAAAATAGACAAAAAATTTAAATAGACTAAATGTTTTGCTGTTACAATGAAGCATCAATACTAGCTAGACCACAAATGTAAAATAGACTAAAAGTTACAATTAAAGGATTTACATTTGCAATTATCTAAGCTAAATCACTGAAGTTGGACTTCAGCAGCTTTCTGGCAAACAGTTATACAGAAGTCTTCCCACAGAAGTTGCTACTCAGGGGCAGTCTGGGTTTGAAGCCAGCCCGGGCCCTTTGCTGCATGCCATCACCTCTCTCTCTCTCTCTCTCTCTCTCTCTCTCTCCTGCCTTTCCTGTCTCTTTCTACTGTCACTGCCAAATAAAGCAGAAAAAAAGAAATTGCTACTCAGCCGTGGCAGTAAACCTAATTTCTACATGGGTGAACTTTCATTCAAGCTTTTGAAAAACTGGATCAAATCAAACCGTTTTGATGAAGGATACAAAATGGCTGCTCACAATGGGTTGGGTTGTGAAGGGGAGGATCTGGGTGTCTGTGACATCAAGTGGAAGCAGACGCTTGTTGATGAATGGGTGAAGGTGTGATTTTAACAGACCAGTGTCTCACACTGTATCTACCCTTCGCGTGCACTGCGTCTGGTGAAGGAGGGCCATCTATGACACCTTAAGCATGATGGAGGGACCACAGCCTTCATGCAGTGATCCAAATGGTTGGAGGCTGCTCATTAATATAGATGGGGTTTTTATAGGAATGGCTGTTGGGCTAAATTATTCAGAGGGTTCAGGGAGACATTTGGGTCAGCCCCTTCAGTAGCACAGCTAACTGAACACATAAATACCTACTGTGTGGCAGGTAAAGCAGAGGAATGACCAGGGAATTGGGTGTGTATGAAAAGAATAATGGCATAGAGTCTTGACAGTCCTAAATCATGAGCTTTAATGGTGTAACTGGGGTAGCAGCAACCATATACACACACCTGCATTTGTAATAAAACAGCAGCATGTGTGTGACATGTATGTGTACGTGTGATGTATATAAATAATTTTATTGATAAATGAACCGTATATTAATAGGCCGGTTCAGTCTTAAATATTGCTTTAGTGTGATCCAGTTACATGCTGATGTGCAAACCAGACCACGAGGCAGCACAGAAAAAGACAGCACAAACAGCTGTGGAGACTGGTTAAAAATAACAGCGAGAATATTACAAAATTCCTGTCAGGGCATGTGACTGACATCTCATAGACAACACAGTGTGGTAATAACCTGGTGTTTTATCCACCTGGCATGCACACAGAAGCACAAACAGTAGCTTACACACACACGCTTATGTGCATACTTGGAGATAAATGAGGGGTCTCGTCCTGTGATCAGGTCCATTAACTCGTCCTGTCAGTTTGGGCATGCTGTTATTTTTGTGCAAAGAGTGATGGCAATGTACACATGATTCTGTCCCTTGTAATGTAAAGTTATACAGTCTTGGAATGTGTTTTTTTCACAGTAGTGGAGAAAGTATTACATTTCCTTACTTAAGTAAAAGTAGCAATGCTGCAATTTTAAAATATTATATTACAAGTAATATTCCTGCATTTAAAATCTCAAGTGAAAGTATGAAAGTATCCTTGGCAAAGTGAACTTTCAAAAGTATACAGACTTATTATGCAGCAGCAGTGATATATTATTACATATCATATTGTATAATTATTACTGATACATTCATGTAATAGCAGCATTTTGCAGTTTAACCAATGTGGCAGTAAGTTAAAGTGACACTACTTTTAATTGATATACTGTTGGTTTATAACAGTCCATAACAATACATCCTATTTTATTAACTGACCACATGTTTGGTTTGTAAAATCTTCATCGGCAAAGTAACTGCAGCTGTCAAATAAATGTAGTGGAGTAAGACGAACAATATTTGCCTCAGAGATGTTGTGGGGTAGAAGTATGAAGAAGCATAAAATAGAAATAATCAAATAGAATTACCTCACAATTGTACCTAAATACAGTACTTCAGTAAATGTACATTCCACCCTTGGTAAGCAAGTGTATCAAAGTGTGATTTATATTGTAGTCAGCCTGTGTTTTAAAACTGGGGAATTGCTTCAGAGGGTTCCGTTTTGAGAATTTCTAAAAGCACATAATTGTATTCATGTATTACTTCAAGATCACAGTTTCCTCAATAATGATCACATCCATATATATGATATAATTCCAATCCTTGAAACACAAGTGAGGAGCTTTTGTTTGTTGGTTGCACAAACTTGTCCGCATTGTTTGTCTCTGCAAATTTAAAGAGCGAGCCGAGTGTCTTGCTGATGGAATATTTATCTTTCCTCAATAGGGTTCCATTATGCTGTCATGCGGTTTGTTAATATTATTTGAGGGTCCAGGAAAAGGCTGCTATTATGCATAATGAGTTTCTTCCCGGGTGATTTAAATGTTTGTAGTAGATATGTGCTCATTTGAATTTCAATTATCCGATTCCAGCGTGGAGACTTTTTCCATCTGATTGTTTGATGGAGCATGTCCATAAACTCCTCAACTTGTTGGGAGTAATCACAATAAAGTTGTTATACACATATAATGTGTGCTGAAATATCACATGTCATCTTAAGATACACAAGCTCTTTAAACATTTATAAAGAAGCAGGCTTGTTCAAACAAATTGAACTCCTGCTGGGGGAGGGGAGGTATCATTTGGGACATGCATAAACTCTTAATGGCTTTCCTTCAAGATGAGCTTTTTGAGTTTCAAATTTTTCAAATTTTTCGTCAGGCTACAACCACTGTTTTAAGGGCATAGTTGCAATGTCCAAATCTGGGATTATATGACTTAATCAAAGTTAACTAGGGCTGCAACTAACAGCTATTTGATCATCGATTAATCTGACGATTATTTCTATGAATCGGAAAAAAACACAAGAAATGTTTTCCTGTCATTTAAAAAAAAACAAAAAACACACAATGTATACAACAAACATGTGCAAAAGATATATGTCTCTTGATATTTCCTCTCCATCAGCTCAGCAAAATGGGTCATCCTTGAGGTTTGAGGTGTTGATCATTGCTCTGAAGCATCATCTTCAACCATTGATAGTGGCCTCATGTTGGTGACAAGCATGTTGAGTGTACTATCTGTCAAAATAGCTGCTTGCTGTGGTGTTCATGGCACTTACTTTCCCATCAAGTAGCCACTCACGGTGAGTTGTTTTTCTCTGAAATGAAAAAGACAGTATGAGTATGCATAGTGGCACATTTTACATAAAAAGTGAACTGCTCCCACGCCTGTGATAGCTGCAGCATGGATCGATCACACACATTTGTCCTACTGCCTTCAGGTGGCTGTGGGAATTTGAACTGAACTCAATGCTCAAAGTGTACGGACAACATAATTACGGAATATTCTTTAGCTCAGTACAGTGCTTTTTACTAGCATTCATTCAAATAAAATATTTGTTTCATTTGAATTTTTTACATTGTTCTTATTATTTTTTAAATATTTTGTTTACGCTCGTTTACAGAATCACCCTCTGAGGAAGCATAGTCTGATATGTGATGTGCCAGAACAACCCTGTCTCCTAGAAATAACCTTTTTTATAAAGTACTAATTTGTTTGCCCAATGATGCTTAGGGGATGTGTTTGGTCAGGTCAAGCTGAGACAGCAAAAGCCTCTTGTTGTGGTTTCAGTTAAGTGTTAATAAACACGTCTTGTGCTTCAAGTCACTGCATTAAACCAAGACCCGTCTGTCTAGAAGACAGGAACAGACCTCGTTGTCAGACTTTATTCTTAGGGCATTGTCTAAGAACAGATTTCCACCAAAATATCAGACGGCCATTTCACCATAAGGAGTGAGGAGCAGGAGGAGCTGAAAGACAGATACATGCTCTGTAGTGCATGTTCATAGCCTGATTTGGACTTAGAAGAATAATCACTTACATGCTTGCACTGTCCCAGTATGCAGAATGGTCACAGGGGTGCTGTAACAATATGTCATTTTGTTTTTAGCTCAAATTATTTTTCCACTCGTCAGTCTTCAATTAAGTTTTGAGCAATTATGCTCTTTGAACTGTTCTCAAATTTAACAAAAACAGACAAAAAACAGTGACACTAATTTAATTGACCAGCAATTGTGAAACAAAGCTTGCTACCCATATCCAGCTATTTAAAAGTAAAATCTCTAACTGTTTTCTCACTACAAGACTATACTATAAAGACTGCTATAAAGTTTTATTTAACAAAACCTGGATGGATGATGCATTGTAGCAGTCTGTTCTGGAGTTCTGAAAACACTTAGTGCACTATGGACCACTGACAACCGCTCAGACTGTTGCGTGTTGTTTAGCTGTGCCTGTGGGGATAAATAGTTTGATTGCATTACAGACTTTGCCCGAATCTTTTATTGTGCTGGCTTTATAATGAGGTATAAAGCTACTTTCCTCATCAGGAAATTTTCATCCTTACTGGAGAAAGGACACAGTCAAGATTGCGGACCATTTCTTGAGAAGAAACAAGTGTAAGATTATTTCATAGTGATTACTACATTTTTGTGACTAGTCAAGGGAGGTCCAAATGAAATTCCAGCTACAGGCTTGCTGTAATGGGCCACAAAACAGCATATAGGTTGCCATTGTGATTTATTGTGCTACCCAGGAAATTCCGCCCCTTGCAGTGTTTTGTGTTTTATTTTTTTCATCTTGTAAGGAGTTTGTAAGAACTGGTTAAAGTAGGATACATGCAGTGTGATAGAGGCACTTCAGAATTATTTAATAAAAAATACTATGCAAAAAGAAACAAAACAAGTATGTATTTTGGGATGTGAAACTATTTTACTCAGCAAGATACATTCATTATGTATTATTTATATGATGAGGATATACAGCCTTTCAAAGCAAAGAGGTAACTCCAGCTGGCCTAGTTTTGTTCCTTTTGTCAATAAAGGTTTGCAGCCATCTAGCTCCATCACTCACAGTAAACCCCGGTCTAGTGCCAGCATTAGCTGACAGAAGCTACATCAGTCACATATAGTGAGACACATGTGCATGGAAAGATTAATGAAACACAGCATACAGCTGTTGGGACAACCAAAAGGGGACGACCAGAGTGTTTTTGACCTCATTTGTTCAGCACACTGTACTTTACGATACACCACAATTCAGTAGGGGTAAAATTCAATCTACACTCACCACAGCCTTAAAATCCATGTAGTGTCTTCACCACATTCAGAAAGAAACAAATGCCATGGCCACATTTAATGCGTTTCTCCTGGGGACAAAATAAAAAACCCACTCCCTGGTTAGAGCAGCAGAGTGGAAATATTAAAGTGATATTTCAAATGACGAAACCCTTTTTATTTTCAGCATGTATTCCCTAAATGATCTCATGAACAGTACCTATTCATTTGCACAATGGGAATGGGGAGGTGGTAATATTATATTTAATGAGGAACTATTCAACAGATATGGCGTTTTCTTGGTAATTTGTAGGAAACTATATGGAGAACAGTGCATCCTGGGCTGGTAAACCATGCATGAAAGATTGAACAGGAAAATTCAATTCAGAATCTCATTGCTTACTGTGTGAGTAGTATAGACGATGGATAGCTAGGGTTAACAGAGATTTAGAAACAACTCAGCACTGGCTGGCATTTCATTCATTCTATTTCTGTACATTTGTCTTAGCAACCAAACACATAACTAACTAAGTTATCTATCTTTTTAAAATCTTTTTTCTTTTTCCCTAAGTTATAACTGTACCATTCTTTTCTTTGTCCGTTTTCTTGCCTATTTTGCTGAATGAATATTCCACTATTAAGCAATGTAACATCCACTTTTTTCTTGAACTGATTCTTCTTTTTTAGCCAAGTGCAAGATCCATCTATGAAGAAATGAGGATAGAAAGGCTGTGATTTAAGTGTAAATGCATTTCCTTTGCGAAGATGGGGCACCTTTCCGGCTACAGTCTCTGTGACTTCCACATTTTACTCTGTTTTGTGAACAAATCAGGATGACCAACCTACACCTGTTGATAATTACACCTACTGACATCAGTCAGTAGTAGCCTGTGTTTCAGCCAAGAGTTTTGTCTCATAAAATCTTATGAGTAAGCCATGAAGGTCAATGAGACTGTAGTTTCTTTGGCAGCAGACAAATACAGGGGGTTTGCCAAAATCATCATATGCAAGGTAAATTTTTCTCCATATGCTCCTTGTTATTAAAAGTTTCTCTCAAAATGTATCCTAATGGGGGTCCTGGTGGCCCAGTGACCCACGTGTACCATCAAATTGCAATGTCCCAGGTTTAAATTTGTTCAAATAATTTTACAACAATAAATGATTAGCATTAAGAATCAGATGTGGAGTTTCAACAGTCAGTACACAGCTCTCCTACATGTCAGTGGTCGGGGGAATTCATGAATTTTCCCCACTGTGCCTTTTAAACACACCAGGTGATGATGGCATGTATGCGATAATTGGGTTAATTTAGTATGACTGATGACAAATGATCTCATACATTCCAGTTCCTGACACATCACAGTGACTCTGCTCCTCCTTGACAAGTAAATCGGTTTCCTGCTGTGGGAATTTTCTACTGCAGAACTGTTCATCCTCAGCTACGACAGAAATGACAATATTCTATATTAATAACGTCTGTTATTAAGAGGGCTGGATGTGGTGTGGCAAAGTCAGTTTCAGTTCAATTTGTCCTGGTGGGCCAACATGGTACTGCAACAGAAATCTTCCTGTAGACGTTTGGACATGTAGCAGGAAAATCACAGGTGGGGTTTAACAACATTAATTAAGGCTACACTCAAATTAGGTATTAACGTTCTGGGACCGTAGTATTATGCATGCATGCTCACTGTTATTGCTTTCTGAGACAACTAAATGGAGTGAAGCCATCATTGATGTTAATATATACACCGATGCATTTCCTGCTATTACAAGTCAAAATGTCTACTGTGAGAAAGGTTTAAGTCACAGCATTTTTTTTAACTAGTCCAGTAAAGTCATTAGATTTTACTAAATCACAAATTTAGTTCTGCTAGATTTTTCCTGATTTCCTCATAAACCTGTCCAGTTGCAGTGGGATAATAATAATCAGAAGTCAGACAGAAAGTCAGACTTTTTAATGGTCACACGTGAAACACACTGCAAACACACACATGCACATGCAATTGCGTCCCACGATGAAATGTATCCTCTGCCT
>JAVQJD010087932.1:0-47179 GCA_036023655.1 Nannoperca australis
GTTTGCTTTTATAACCAGTGTCATCTACAAGCAGTTTTTCATTACACTCTGGTGAGAAAGGAGGACCTTCAAGTCTTGTGCATTCCGACAATGCTCTGAAGATGGTGTAATTTTGGAGACTAAATTTAATGGGGGGTGGGGGGAATCCGTTTTTATTTAAAGCAGACCGGACTCAAACAGAGATTCACCGCACTGTGGTCAGACTTCAAAACAACTCGTTACTTGCCTTTTTAATGTTCAGACGGCTGTATATGTCCAAACCCTCTGAACACAGCTGAAAAAAGAAACAGACTGCTGTTGATTTTGTTTCTAGCTTTGTGGGAGGCCATCGTCTTTATAATGCACACATTGATGGTGAAGCAGCTGATCAGCAATTTGTAAGCAAAGATCATGTCTTAGTCTGCAACTATTTCATATATTTAGACTTTTATTTGACTATAACTAACTATTGCCTGTAACTAAGTCTCTTTGTGTGAAATAGTTTTTAGTAATTTCACTTGTAAGTGATTGATGCGCAGCTCTCTCAGAAGTGAAGCCTCTAGATCAAACTGAGAAGATAGGTTAGATTTCATCATTGGAGTTAATCCATCAACAATGCCAGAGCAGTGAATAAAGTCAAAGTAAATGAGTGTGTTTGCTCTGTCTTGGGAGTAAATATTAGTTTGTCCAGATAATGCTACAGGGCTGCTGAGGGTATCCACAATGCTTAAGTTACACCAGCTCTTTTCCACCAGTAGAATTGTTTTCCACTCTTTCTTCTTCTTGAAAGCCAAACATCAGTAGCAGTCTCAAGTGGCTGAAAGTTTTAGTTGATAATCCGGTCTGTCACTCAGACCCACAGTAAGATTAATGGCAGGGGAACTCCTATCTGGCAAACATCCCACTCAATCAAAACAGATGACTTGGTTTGAGAAATAGTTCTCAGGTACAGAGCTGAAGTATATGTTGCTCAAAAAGATTAAAATAAGTATTACTATTCATTAAATATATATGCTATTTTTAGAAACCTGCAGTATATGTGGTTATTTATTATATATGATTCCCTCAGTCTCATATGGGACATATGTAGTGTTGATAGTGTTCATTTTGTGGATAAAGTTCACACACAGAAATCACAATTAACACACCCCTCAAAGAATCTGAATAATGAAAGTGTATGTACTGTTATTTGTGTGATCTCTACTTTGAAAGTGACCAGTGTAAAATTAGAAGCTCAGAGGTAAAAGGGAGCCCTCTACTGCTGAGTCAAGCATCCATACATGCCCTCATCTGTCTGAATGAACCAGGAAGTGTTTGCTGCTTCATTAGGTCAGTAAGAGTGCACAAGCTGCTCTGAGATTAGAGATTTTACACAAAAAGCAACTCTGAATCAAACTTCAAAAGGTAAAATAAGACATAACATTGACATACTGATAATGCATTCAGACTCTTAGTAATATATCCCTGAAAAATAAATTACCCTGCTTTCTGACTTAAACATGCAATCACTCGACCATGAAAGTAACCAACAAAGATGAGATCCAGCTAAACCACACTGACGCATGAGCTGCTGTATGAAGAAATCTTGCAGATTTCCAGCTGCAAGATAGGCAGACCACTCAGTCATGGAAAATATAGGGGGTAGATATGACATTCACAGAGATAATAGCAGCTTCACGCTATGCTGGGTCCAAAGGAAGCTGAGCATGGCTAATTCTTAGCAGCGCTGCCTTGATCTTTTGTTGCATCTACAAGGTATTTTGTGTTTATTTGTTATGGGACGTAGGTTGATTTTGTATCCTAGTGTGCTTTATGAGTGCAAACTAATTAGTCCCTTTCTTTCTCTCAGTGAAATCTAAGGAGCTACAAGGATACCTGTGAGACTGTTTGAAGTTGCCTTAATTGTGAAGGAACACGTAGAAGAACGTCGAGCTGAGCCAATCTTAGATGCTACCCAATGATCTTGCCTCGTTGACTGCCCCTGAAAACCCTGCTCTCGCCTCAGACCCGCCGATAACCATCTTTAATGAATAGCTGTGTGCTTCAAGGAGTGCTGGCTGATAGAGATCATTTCAGGAATGATGGGGTTCAGGTCTCAATAACAATCAGGGAATTCCATCTTAACCGTTTGGATGTCCTCCATAATGCCACACACTCAGAGATTGCTCTTGCAATGGACCTACACCAACATAAAACTTGGCATCAGCGAGGCATTCTTGCCCAACTCAACAACTCCAAGTCTGAACACCCCGGGACCCCTCCCAGCTCCATGATCTATCTGTCGATGTGAACGCTGACTCTTTGTTGGTGCTTTCTGATCTCAGGTGGAGATACTGCCTAGCTAACCGCCATATAAAAGACTGGACGGCGAGGCTGGAGATTGAAGGCAAAAGCACAGCTCCTTGTGAGTGCGTCTGAAAGGCCCAAATTGAGCCATTTCCCCAATCTCCAGGGAGAGTCCTTATCGTCTGCAAGATCCAGAGTAGACTGTGTATAATTTGCAAAATACTATGCTGATACTGCAAATGAGGTTTAATAGCTGTTGAGGCGCAGTTAAGTTTCATAATGTAGTTCTGTGGTCTTTGATAACTAGTAGCAGAGACATTTTTTTGTAGAAAAAAAAGACAAGAGAAAAGTCAAGGCATCAGTCAGTGGGTGTCTGCAGTCATACCTGACTGATATTTGTGGGATTGCTCATCCTGTCCTGACAAAGTAATTAGACATGAACAACACAAGGAAACTGCTCTGTGCTTTCTTCTCCCCTCCAGGGTAGATGAGAACTGTAATTAGTCAAGTCTCACTTTGACAAGCTGTCAGCCCTAATAATGTGTTTTGTAACACCCAGGGCTCTGTTTGCTCATTTCTAAACTAACCTAACCCTAAAAAGCAGTGTAATAAATTGAGACAAAATTACTTATTACTGTAATCATGGCTGATGCTGTCATCGCAGCAATCAATCATGCCAAGCAAATCTACCTTAAGCAGCTATAATTTTATGTATCTGTCCAATAACTGGTGTTGAAGCAAATCAAATTAAAAGATTACTTTGTAGGGATCTTGTTTGCATTTAAAAATTTTTATGGAGCATTCTATACCCCATTTAACAGCTTTATGATGATGAGTGTCATCAATTTTCAAATGCGTTGGCTGATATCAACCAAACTATTTGAGGTATTAAATAATTGAATAAAAGATGGTTCTTTTTGGTGGTGATTTGATCTCAGATGTAGGAAGAGAAAGCTGACAAGACTAAGAGTCTACAGTCATGCTAGTGGCTCTTTGAGGCTGTAGCTAGCTAAATGCTAAAATCAGCATGCTAACATGTTCATAATGACAATTAAACAACACATGCTTATGTTTATGTATAGCAGGTATAATATTTACCATGTTCATCATCTTAGTTTAGCGTGCTAGCATGCTAACATTTGCTAATAAGCACAAGACACAAAACATGACATGATTTGGTCAGGTATTTGGTCATCAACCAAAAGTATTGGACAAACTGAAATGTTGACCTGATTCTAAATTTAACAAAGTTATTTAAATTCATCATAAAGAAAAAATGAATGTCTGTACCAAATTAAATGTCAATCCGTGTGGCTGTGGATATGGTTATTGCTCAGACTATGGCTGCATTTGTGGTTGAATCCAAATTTTGATGGATAGGGCTACTCTTTACAGCTCCTGCTAACATTAGTCAAGAAAACATTGATAATCTAAATAGTATTGCTTCTAATAGATATGACAGATGTGTTACCAGAATACCACACTACAGTAGCTTCACTGAGCCAGCACAGCCACAAACACAAAGCCCCTGCATGTAGTTAGTTTTACAACCCTTATAAACAAAAGTGTCACAGCCATAATCATGCCAACCAAAGCACAGCCATGGCTACAGCCATAATCACAGTGACAGCAACGACTGGAGCTCTGACATCCAATGATCTCTCAATCAGCTTCGGCGGCAGTCGCTGAGAGAGCTAGGTTAACAAGTTCTGCTAGTTCTATCTTGCTGCAGAGATACAGGCTTGTGCCTGAGCCAGCCACAGCTGGTCACAAGTTGTGGTCACAACCAGCGGCGGCCTACTGCGTAATACTATATCATAATACAGCTCAGCCTTTCTGTACAGATCAAGGGTAATGCAAAACGTGAGGTAATGCAAAAGAATTTCTGATTTTTTTCTTTGCATAATCAATCTAATAGTTGTTGAGACATTTTGGTCTGGACCAAAGGGTTGGACCCACCAACAGACCAACATTGCCATCCCTTTGGCAATAAAAAATTGGTTTTTGAGGCTAAAAATAAAGACAAAACAAAAACAAGCTCACCTGAAACATAGATCACTGACCCTTATTCATTTCAGCATTCCAATTAACTATCATTCACTTTGTCAGTGCATCTCTTTCCTCGCATTTCACCTATAAGATAGCAATATTAAGTTTATCATATACCTGTTTAAGACTGGCTTATCTGAGCAAAGAGCAGATAAAGCAGAAGATGAGACACTGCTGAGAGAAGAGCTTTGCTGGGTTTGTTTAACAGGCGCTGGCCTGCCCTAAATAGGTAAGGAATAGTCTTCTCACCTCAACCTACAGCTAATGAGGTTTGGTTAAGTATGGGAGGCTAAACCCTAACATGGGCAACACAGAAACTTCATTATTTAGTGAATTAATTACTAATTTAAGATCAAACAGGCCCATTTCTGGATAATCTAGTTGAAAAATTGATGTAAGATACTATCAACGATAGACTGGCCATTTAGGATGAAACACTTTGGGCTTCCATGAGACCGGAGATAGGCCTGAGCAAACACATTCCCATCTACTAGTGAAAATGGATATGTTGTTGACCTGTCCAGCTACACAAAAGCCATTCCCAGAGCTCAGGTGAGTAACCCTCCTCCAGCCTGAATCTCTTAACTAAATATTGTGAGTGTTTCTCTTTATATATGTGAGTCTCTCTGTTTACCTTCAGATCCAGAGGATTAGAGGATCAACACTGCATGCAGGTGGGGGGACTCCCAGTTCTCAGGTAGACAGAGAAAATTCCAAGAGAAAAAATCCAATATTTTTATATATTTCACTGTTGATACAGTTATAAAAAAATGGCACAGTTAATAAAATAAGCTAAACAATTGGCAAACAATTGGCTGCATATACTGATTAATAATGTCATTGCAAAATTGATTTATTTGATAGAATGTTATTTCCTTGGATGGTTCATATGTTGAAATTCATGAGAAACAGAAATATAGAATATCTAATCTGATATGAAAATATGCCTCCTCTGCCTCCTGAATCCAGTTAAAGGCTTTACTCCAATATTACACATTCAGCAATTACTGTTGTGAGTTGGATTAAGTTCTGTAATGGCCCAACTGAGCTGGCCTGCACTTCAGTGCTGCACAGTAAGCCAGATGGGAGGAAAGATCCTCCTCTGCGGCTAGAGCAACGGCGCATGAGCCAAAATGAGAATTAGAATAAACTTCAACATGTCAGCACGTCCTCATATCATTTATTTTTCACTGGTTTGTATGGATGTGGCTAAGATCATTGCTGATGATTTTTAAAAAACCCTACGCACATCCCCACATCCATGTGCCCAGCTCGTTTTCTTGGGACAGCTGGGAGAAAGCTGGATTTCCATCTCACATATTTAAACATTCCTTCCTCATCTATGAGGTGTGACCTGTTATATATTATCACGCACTGGTATTTTTACTACACCTATAGCGGACATTTATTTCTAATCTTTTTGAGGGCCATCAGCATTTTTATGTGGCAATTCAAATGTATCTTATGTTCATGCATAACAATTAAAAATCGCAGCAGAAAAATGCCACCCATGTAACATGCATTTTATCCTCATTACTGTCAGCATCATTCTTTTACTCAGTCAATGCATAACTGCCAGAATGTGCTTTCTCCAATCTCAACATATCTGAATAGGCTGTGGTCCAACTGATTGTGCAGGGTTTGTCCTACATGAGGGCACATTGACTGTGTGCAGTGGAGGGAGGTATCTCAATCTAGGAGACATCCACATGGGTGGTAAAGGAGGAAAATGGAAGTGGTTAGCACACTCGCTTTTCTGCATCCTGAAAGACAAACAAACTAAAGCCTACATGTCAATGCAAAAACTGATTGAGCTAATGTTGAACATCCAGTTGAGCACTGTACACTATTAATTGTGTCTGTTCACATATGATATAATTGCTAATGGAAGGAGGATTTTGGATCTGTATTTCTGCATGTGAGACAAGATGACCAAACTTGGTAGTTGGAACACACCAAGCGGTCAGTGTTGCACTGTACATTTTTTCCTTTACTCTTGTGGTGAGCCCTTTTTTTCCGAGGACATTTAGCCTAATCCACTTCAGCTGCCTTCATTCAGAGTTGGTAAAAGACGCCCCATCACTGACTCTGTTGGTGAAATTGCGAGGCTGGTTCTCATAAAACATAAATATCTGTTAAGAATCTGGGTATGATCCACTTTAATGAAATGATGAGCAACATTTCCTCATTGTCGCTTGCGCCCCATGCCGCACTGTGAGAAGTGTTTGCCACGGATACGACTCTCATTACATTCTGCGACCAAAGGATAGCTATTGCTGCTTTCACAATAGCACCATTTCCACTGCCTTTCAAAATGCAAACCATGAAGTGAAATTTAATCTCTCTCTCTTAATAAAACAAACATTTTAGTTGTTTCTTACAAATGGTTATGAAGTGTTGTGTGATTTCAAAAGCAAAAGAAAAACAGATGAAATGCCACATCTTCATGGAATCCTTTTAGAGATATATAAAAATATTAAAGGTTTGACTACTGCATGTACAACAACTGGATGGACATAAGCTTGAAGTCGTGTTGAACTAAAGAAATGTATTTCTTATTTTAATTTGAAGACGTTTGTGGCAAAACAGAGATTCTTGTGTTTCATGTGGAAAAGATCCAGTCTTTACACATTGCCTGTTTTGCTGTAATTTTTCATTCTGAAAATGTTAAATATACACATCTATTGGAGCAAGCACTTCCTTTTCAAAATAAGCAAAATAACGTGGCATCTTCATCATTTGGGATTTGGACAGCTTTATTCCGTTGTTTTTTCCTCCGTCAGTGTGCTTTCTCTTCTGGATGGGAACTGCAGAGAGCTGGGTACAACACTGCTGGGTATTCTACCAGATGGAGACTCAGTATGAATCAGGGCTAAGTTTCAGCCAAGGCCTGAATGTGTGTGTTGGACTGCACATTGCATATCTGGAGACCACACAGGTTCCATAAGCATGTCTAAATCTCTCTGCTGCCCTCTATCTTTGTCTGAACATGTCCCTCTGGGATCAGTGTCATAAGTTCAATACCAGCGGGGAACCTGTGTCGGGAGGAACACATGCCATTCAGCTGCTAATTATCCTTCAACTTCTCTCTAGCCCCTGCTAATACAGCTATGATTAAGTGCATTTCTTTACTTTTAAAAACAACAAACAGTAGAGATGCTAAAAAACACCTGAAGTCTTAACCAATAACACTAACTTATCTGTGTCTAGAGGATGCTGTCAAGGGTGCTCTCTACCCATCTATCCATCAGTTGCATGCAGACGAAAGAAAATATGCCGCAATCAAATCTTCAAAATTATAGGAAGAAATACTGTTTTCCATTCTTGCTGCTATCAGCTTCTTAACCGGTCCGATGGTGATCTACATAGAAAGCATTTGGTCCCAACCTGCCGCCCCTCTTATATTATCTCAAAAGTGTTTAGCAACTGTGGGAGGAGAAACTCATCAGTGTGTGAAATGGCCCCCCAGCCAGCAATTGCACACCAACAACAGTGATCTCCGCTCCATCGTATTCCTGCACAGATATACAGACAAACAGATGATTTCATTACCTATGGTGTCAAGGCAGCAAGGGAGAGGGAGGAAGGTACAAGTGATCTCATCCAATGTGCTGAAGCCTCACCGTTATAAATGAGTTTGTCATACCACCATGGTTGGCCATAAATGACCTCACCAGACGTGCTGCTGTAATAAACTAAACTAATAAGAATGTGCAGGAAGAAAAACACTGCCTGCAGTGAGCACGGCTACTAAGAAGCGAGAGCTGGCTGCTAAAAACATAAATTTTGCCCTGATAAATCTCAATGGATGGCACTCACTTGACATGTGTAGAGAGTTGAAGTGTAAGACATGAGCAGGTATGTGGTAAAAGGGTACACACACACTGGACATCCGCAGTCGTGGAGGAAAAAGCCCCATCTACTGTGAAAAGAGACTTCCATATGTACTTGTACCTTCTGTGGCCCTTTAACCTAGAACAGATGTCATCAATAAATACCCCTGACCCATGAAGGCATTCCAGCATGTGATCGAGGCCTTTTTTTTAGTAGCATGCTAGACTGGCTCGTCTAGCTGGTCAACACCTGACCAAACTGCAAGGTTTACAATATATACGTGTAAAGCCTCTTTTCGTGTAATCGTCGGCATAGGTGTTCGAGAAACAGTAACACTTTAAAAACTCACTGGGTAAAGTAACAGCTTAACTTACACATGCTGCAAGCTCCCCTGGGAGTATTGTGAGAACTGCTACAATCTGCCTCCTGTTACAAGGTCTGCTACTAAGTTATGACCTATCGCCTTGCCATCCTAATCTTTCCACAAACATCTATAAGGATAGATTTACATGTCCTCTCGTGCTTTAATGCGACATGTCTTTGAAACCGGGGTTGGTCCCATGAAATTTGACATGACATTTCCATGTCAGTGTGTCTGTGTCAGTTGGTGTTCTTTTTTCTTCTGTCAGGCATGCAAGGCTTGATTTATAATATTGCTGATTAATCATCCATTCACTGGAGTTGCTGTGATGCAATGTTAGTCACTTGGGCCAATGTGCAATTATTATTGTAGAAACACAACCTGTCAGGGGAGATGTTTGTCTGCTGCAATGTACCTGTCAAATGTTTGCTTTAATTGTTATGAGTAGTTAGATTCAGGATCATGGGAGTGATTTGTAGCTTTGAAACTAGCAACCAACTACATACATGACAGGGTTACAGTGAAGTCCTTAGTGAAGGCTATGATGCTCACTGAGCTGCATCTGATAACCATCATAAATGGCACATTTCAAAGGACACAAACTTCCACATAAAGTGACTTCCATAGCTCTCTTTCTAAGGGTGGTCTCTCTTTGTTGGCCATGCGTGGAGGTTAAAGACATGTTTACATGCTATCATACAGTATCCAGGTCGGACAAGTATGATAATCCATTCAATATGTATAATGTTTATTTTGTGGAGGGACCTCAAACAAACTGAACCAATATTTACAGAGAATGGCAGCCAAATATTCTGCCTTTTTCCAGACATTACTGCTCCCTCATTTATCTTCTATCCTCTTGAGCCAAATGTTGACAAGGAAACTAATGCGTCTGAAGCCTTAAGGACACTAAAACATGTTCTCTCTATTTTTCTCTGTATTATTTTTATGCATTTTGCAGACTTGTTTAAATATTTCCTTAATGTAATAATGCTTCCTAGCATACAGTACATCACAATATGTAGATTGTGCAAAAAAATATACTATTATACTTCTACTGCAGCAGCTGCTATATTGCTGCTACTCCTCTTCCACTAATAAGAATAAGAAGGGTTGTAGGATGTTCCGATTGTATTGTCCAACTAATGAACACAAACTACTGTATGTATGATATTTTTAATATTAGAGACTAAATTAATAGAGAGCAACAAATGCTTAGAATGCTTTAGGTTGATCTGGTTTGCTAGAATGTACATTGAAATAACCACTGATAAACTTGCCAAATGCTTTTAGAACCCTTTAACTTTGTTAATGGAGACAATTAAAGTACAGTGTGATTCACAACCACATAAATGAGAATTATTCTGTTTTATTTAGAGTCATTTAATGTGTGTGGATCCCTTATGATTCTGCAAATAGCAGTGAAGAACCACTTGATCCCACTGATCACTCTTCTACTCTGTTTCTTCAAAAAGTTCCTGAAGTTGCTGTAATCTAACTGTCATTCGCTGTAGAGTAATTAAAATAGATAAATCCTGTGAAGACGTTTGACATATTTGGTGACTCAGAACATTGCATGCCAGAGGAGTAAACCTTGGTGGTCCATTGTTGGTCACTATTAAAGCTGCATTATTTTTCTTCCTCTTGACCCTTGGAAATGTCTACAACACCAAGATGCCCTCTCTTAGAAATAGCAGCTGTGTGTAGTTACATAACAGGAAACAGCTGTCAGAGGCAATCCCAGCGTCTGGCTCTTTAGGTCCGGGTCTGGACTCCTGTACAGGTTGTGCTGTTTGTTTTGAGAACATGCTCGGCTCTTGTAGAGGCGTCCTGGAGTCAATGGACTGGAGGAAGTCTAGGGTTCACAGAGAGATGCTACGTGTTTGGGCATCAGGTGGTAATATGGCTTGCTGTGTGATCCATCCATGCTGTAGCTTAGCTAAAATTACATAATTCTTACCATTTCCTTTCATTTCTGTCTTATCCCTTAATGAGCAAGGCAACTGCTGATGTCTGATTTCCATTCACATGGTCATAGAACAGAAAAGTCCTTCCTGAAATGACTCAGTACAGGAGATTCAAGTCCAAATTGATTTTTTTATATTGACATTGATCAAATGACTACATGTACTGTAAAAGGTCACTTGTAGTGACAAAATCATAGTGAATTATCATCGAACTTCACAGTTTCCTTCAGCTCTCTGGAGCATTTATCAGCTCATGGTTATGGTTTTATGGCCAACCAACTCTGTTTTGATTCAGTCCCACCACTTTCATCTGTGTAATTTCCAGATGAAAGTGGACACCAAAAAGCACTGCACCAAACAGCAGACAGACACAGATAGCAGTTAGCTAGTGAATTTAGCATTTAGCAGCTAAAGAGACAGATCAGACAAAAACAGGGCGAGAAAAGGAGAATGAATATCGGGAAAAAATCACAACTCCAAATGAAGCTAATGCTGTTCCATATTTGCTAAATGTGTAAATAAGGAACTGTTTGCTAACAATCAGTAACAAAGTACTTTTATGTTCAGTTTTATGGTACTTTACTTGAGTTTTTCTATTTTAGCAAAATACGGATCTAAGAAAACAACATAACAAAAACTAATAAGCCCAACCTAACAAAGAAGTAAAAACGTGGCAATTGCAGCCTGATTAGAGTAACAATAGTTTCCTGCTATACGTTTTAAAGAGTTTTAGGTACAAATAACATGCAACCAATATGTATGTTTTGTAAGATTGTCTGTCCCCATAGCTGGACCTCAAAGAAAGCAGTTTACTAAACCCAAAAGGCATCCATTATGTGTGATGGAGAATTCCTAATGAGAGCTGAAAATCAAACCGTTGTGTAATCGGACACTGTACTGTACACAGTAAAGATTCTCCAACTCGTTTTCCCCTGAACAGCTTCAGCACCTGATCAAAAGTTTGCTGAAGGTCATAAAAATTCCTCACCTTCAGTTAAATTTATGGCAGTACTCATTAGTTGAAATAAAACAGATTAATGAATATGCAATTAAATGTGACCTATAGGTTTAATAATGAAGTGGAGTCTACTTAAGCGTGTCTTTTCCATTCTCCCCAGCCGTCCTGGAGTCCACATAAAACTGTTTTAGGGAAGGTGTAGTCTGGAAACAGTGGTGATGGAGACTGCTGAGGACATTTTAACTGCTCTGTGTTCTTTTTGTAACTTTTTAGGACAGCAGCTCTGAAAAAAAGCTATATAATCCTTATATTTTGTACAATTATTCATACTTTTGCACATTTACAAAATCTTTATTTTTAAAATTGGCCTTACACTTCTCTTCAAATCAAAAAGGCACTGGAGTTAAATTCTTTCTGTTCAGTTTAAATGTTGAGTCCTGGGGCCTTAAGTGTCAGTGTGAGATTTTTCTGTTGATCTTGAGTGTTAGTCCACATCATGCTGTCCCACAGGGATGGGGTATTAGTTCAGAGAAAAGGAAGCCACTACCTCATTATGCTGCTAAGTTTAGGCACCAGGAAGAGATGTTTGGAAACTTTTGGCCCAGATTCCAAGTGCTGGAGTGGTACCCGCTCTGCTCTCTATTCCCATGGGTAATGCAGGGGTGATTTTGGTACTTGAGCAAGCTCAAAGAAACAATTTACAACATATACAGTGGAACTTCAAAAGTGTCTTATCAGAGTCAGGCATCAAACATGAATGATTCCATATGAAATAGCAACTTTCTGTTTACCGTAATTAGGGGAATATTTTCCCATTAGGGAAGTAAAAATAAATTAACATAGCTTTGGTTGAGAATCTGACGTGTAACCACACATATTTATTTCTACTCAGAAAATATCAGGTGGTGGTTCAGGCAACAATTCTTAGGAAAACAGAATTATTGTGATGCTTTAGTTTGTCAGTTGAAAAAATATAAGTAGAAATCAGTAGAATTTAAACCTGCAGTAATAGATTTTTTTGGCAGTACAACAAGCTATAAACACAACATTGGCAATTTAACATGTAAAGTTGATAGGGCAAATATGTCAGAAAACAGTATATACCACACCATGGTATTCATTTGGAGTCGTGTTTCTGTCCACATAACAAATAATATTCACTCTCCTTTTGGCCTCGGATTTGGTCTTCCCCAACTAATGCGGAAAATACTTCGCTCTTTAGCTACTAAATGCTCCACTGTCTTCTTCAGCAAGACATTAACTTTGTATATCTGTAGTTTGGTGTTGGGCAGGTGGTGTACAGTGGGTTGTTGGCTGAAAACAGCTGACTGCTGCAGCGTGAATTGTGGGCTGTAAAACCGAAACAATGAGCTGAAAGACACCAAAATGCTCTATAGAACTGAGAGATGTTTTTTTTAACTATTTTTTTCACTATGAGTAACCCCTTTAATATTATATTACACATTGTAATTTGATTAATTGTTAATATAAAAATTTTGATTATAGCATATATATATATATATATATATATATATATATATATATATGAATCCAACTGCATATATCTACAGAAATTAAATTTTTGTTATCCTTTAAAGAAAATCACATGTTGCATCTACATGTCACACCAAAAACAAAATCACATGTTGCTTTACTCAGGCATCTATTAATAGTATATATATAGAGTGTTACAGGGGAATAAAAACTTGAAAAGCATGTGTAGTGGCAGAAGTCTCTTAAATCCTGGCGTCAGCTCTGTGTTGACCATAAACCTGGCAGGAGCTGTGGGGAGGGATGGGGAGGTAAACCTAACAAAGTCATAATAAACACGATGGTTGATTAATTGCAGATGAAACCAGTGACACTGGGACACAGGGATCCAAGGCAATGTTCTCAAGGAGCACAGCTGACTAGAGAGATGTGGCGCCGGGCCTCCCATGAAAGACTTTGATGATTATTAAAACTCGGCCAGTGAAAATGGATTACAGTATCTTCAGAGGACACCATGCAGGTTGGCATGGGAAAGGGGGGTTAAATCATCTCTTTGAATAAGATAGTCAATATGTTCTACATGTTCAGGTTAACCTTATGGGAATAAATTGTATTTTAAAAATGTGGATGAAATATGAACTGTTACTGCCATGCTTCAGGCAGTATAATAAAATGACAAGTATCAAAAAGCTAACAGGAACCTCTAAGAAATTGTGACCCAAAATACTATCTGTGGTAAATCATCATCTCTTTCAAAAAATAAACAATTTAGAATCATCGCATAAATACACAATGTGACTTAATCTGGTACTTTTCTGGGATGATGAAAAGAAAAGTGTTTGTTGTTCTGGCAAAACATCCATTTACAGCACTGTACATCAGGGTGCCGTCCCTGCCCATTCGCGTCAGACCACCCACCCTCACAGTGTTGAAACACACTTGAGAAACAGTCATTAAACCGCTTCCCCAGGTCGCTCAAATCAGACTTGTTAAAGCTGTGAACTGGAGGAAAGAGACCTTGCTGGTATGCATCCAACAAACTCCAGTCTCAGCACACTGACCCTGATTGATATTATTTGTTTGCTTCGCTTACAGGCCCAGTTTCATCAGTCATCATTGTGTCATCTGTCTCTGGATGTCATGTCTTTATTGTGGAGTACTGATTGTTTGTATGGCTCATGTAGTAATATCTCATGTGTTTCTTGCATGTGTGCCACGTGTCCAGCTCAGATTCTCTGGTTTGTTTCTGTTACCACAAGAGTTGTTATACTATTGTATAAATGCTATTAATCTGCAAAAAAAATTTAACAGTGTAAGGCAAATGAGTTCATCTCTATGATTGACTGTAAAGGAAAAACACGACCAGTCCAATGGTTTGCTGACCAATTTTCCATGAATGCACTGAGCCCTATTTCAGTATGTATCCCTGCGATTCTGTTCTTATTGGGACTTATTCACTGCTGCATAATTTGGATAATCAGTGTGCAACAATGCAATTTCTACACTTATTAGCCACCTGCTTATGAATCTGGTACCTCTGATTCTTCTTGCAGTTGTCTTGTGGTCAGTGTGCTTGTGGACATCACTGTCTATAGTGTGGACTTTTTCAGGAAAGTGCATGAACCTTAACCAATGGTAGTAATGTGAAATTGTTGATAAGAGCAAGTATGTTTTTATATGTAATATTATTTGTTGTTTGTGTCACCAACTTGTAATTCCTATTATTATCGTTGCCAGGGATCCCAAGAACCTTTGAAATGCTCCTCTGTGCTTGATTGTTTTTGCTGTTATTCCTATAAATAGGTGGTGTCCATTTTTCAGTTACAGGAACAGACAAATGGTAGCTAAGGTCAAGGTTCAACAGTAAACACATGACACTGCATTACTGCGAGTTTGCATGAAGTTGAACTCAATTTTCTATTGTCACCATATCACTAAGATCTCTGCTTATCTGCCACTGACTATAGAGACTATGATGTGAAAAACTACTGGTTGCTTTGTCTCATGCTGTCTCTGCAGTTGTGAGAACGTTGGCCCCCTTCTTTGACTGACGTGATCTCCTGAAAATTCAGGGCAGAAACAATAACGCAATGAACCCTCACTGCGGCCACCAGTGCCAAAACCTTCATGTGTGCGTGCTGCTGTCGGCACATTCCCAGCACACTGGGGCTGCACTGCTAAGGTGGTCAGCCTCAAAGCCCATACGTTTTTTTCAGCTAAACTGAGTAGTGACTTACAGTAGCTGAGAGACTTGGCTTTTGCCAGAAGGAAATAAATTATAAAAATAGACCAGACGGCCCCTGTCAGAAATACATTTATACCTACAACAACAACTAACAGGTTTATTTTAAATGCCCTCAGTCATTACTTTAAAACCACCTTTTCTAGGCAGCCATTATCCATTTTGTTACTCTAATAAACAATGAATGATTCCCAGCACTTTGCAAAGTTAAGCAACATAGTCTTGATTACCTATGGGAACATGACTACAATAACAATATAGCTGCCAAAGTCAAAGTGTAGATTTTCACAGCACATCATTAGTAACAGGGTGAATGGATATCTCACCGACGTTCAAAGCTTACTCTGACACACTGGGGAATGTTTCTCATGTTTTGGTTTTGAGTGTGCTGAATGGATGTCATTTTGACTATTGGGCTGATTTTCACACAGATAGTGCTGCAATGTTTGCATGTTTACTTGGAGAAACGGGTGAGAAGATTTTTAATTGGTATCAAAGCCGGTAAGGCAGGTGCCACCACATGTTTCTTTGCTTGAGCAGCAGCCTGCACAGGTGAAGTGGAGTTCATGACGTCACACCAGTGAGGAGTTCACACGACACAAGATGAATCTCAGCACCTGCATTCTGCACATATTTAAAGGCCATAAACTCAACCATGGGAGGAACCAATTGAAATTTCAAATAGGAAACTCCAGTTAATGAAAATGATTGTATTGCAGAAGAGAATTGCTTTATTTGAAGGAAAAAAAGTTAAAAGGGAAGTCAAAAGCATAAGCGGGGAACCAATCAAAGCAAAGTATGTTACCAAATCATAGCCTTGCTGCTTCTGTTTTAAAGCCAATGGCTTTAGAATGATGGATGAGCTACACATTCAATGGGCTTTTTTCACTGTAGTAGGAATTTCTCTCTGGCAGTAGCAAAGTCCATAAATAGGTGCCAGTTTGAGACTGGTTTCTCCCTACGTGGTGGAGTGTGGGTGGCTTTTTGGAACTATAGTTTAAGCACACAAAAAGCAATGAGGAAAATCACATGCGGCTACATTTTTGGTTCGCTTTCTTCTTGCTTTCATTCTCCCTCTTTTTTTGCAAATTATGTGTGATAATTTGCAATTTGATGTATAACAAACATGTGTAGGATATCCCTTGTAATGCTTGAGCACAGTATCCTTTCAGTGCTGTTTAACCAAAGCAGGCAGACTGGCAAGAACATGGGAATGAGCACTGGTGGATGGTTTCTCTGGTTGCCTCTCTGTCTTTGATTTTTGTATATTATATGTTAACATGCATTCCTACAAGGACTTCATTGGACTGAGTCTCATTACTTTGTGGTGAGTAGATCTGAAATGTAGTCAACATCTTGCAAATGGTAACGTTTAAAAGTAATCTATCGAGAAATTGAAGAAAATCTGCAAAAACCACAGTAACAAATAGCTGTTAATGGGTTTTTTTATTAAATCATGGAGCTTTAACACCAGGTCTTTATCAATATCCATGCTGATTTCTGTGTATAGCCTCCATATTTTAAAATGAACTTAGGAAATATTGGAGGTATTCAGGAGGAACTGATGTAAATATAAATGGTAAAATACACTGTTGCAATTTTTGGTTAACATAAATGTTTAATGAATAAAAAAATATGCATTACAGTGCTGTTTTAGCACAGTCTAAACTACTTAGCTTTGCAGACCTCTGGCGCCGAAGTATAATTGTACTTACCTGTGCGTTTTGTTAATGTTGAAGGAAGGGGTGGAGGTGCTTGTTTCAGATGCTGTTATGATAGCACTGCACTGTGAAAACATTTGCATTGCACAAACTGAATAGATGGCATGCTGACATCATCAACAGTTTTCATATCTGGATTTAGAGTTCAGGTGAATCCACTGTCTGCACATAATTCATAATTTTTGTTGTGATAGTGAAGACATTTTATTCAACTCCAACACTAAAGTATGGCATTTATTACAAGACACGGCTTGCTATGAAAAGTAATGTGGTGTAATTTATCAGATTTACATACATTGTAAAAATGTACCCCTGCATTCAACTGTTCCAGATTACAGGAAGAATTGTATGAATATTTTGAGAACGTGTCACAAACTGCCAACTATGAAAATGAATTTAACAAGATCACGGTTGCAAAACTTTAGAATTTCCAGAATTAATTTGCTGCCTGTTAAAGCTGCATGGGCATGAGCTTATCTTGACCTAAAAAGATGATTTATGCAGACTTTTAGATAGATTCCTTGGCTTTTGCATCACTATGCAGGTGATTATTTTGCCAAGACACTCATGGCCCAGGTTTCTGTGCAAGAGTCAGCCTGCAGTATGGGCGAAAGATAACATGATGTTTGAATGTTTGGGTTTTTTTCCCCTCCTACTTCAGAAGGTGAGAAACCAAGCTACCAGCATTGCTCTTGTATTTGTAAGCACAGTTGTTTAGGAAAGATATGAGGTCTGTAGAAGCTGGGGGTTATTATAAATTACCTGGTGATGAAAGTGATAATCCTTGTCAAAACAGCTCCTATACTGGCATGGGCAGAGTCCAGATCACTGCCCATCTTTCCCTGCAAAGCTTTGTCACATTTGATTAGATCGTGATCTGGATGTGGTTGACTTAGGGGCAAAAGACTGCGCTCACATAGAATGAATATTATTAAGCTCATGCACAACAGTAGGTACAAAGTTGCATTTTTACCACCAGATGGAAGGAGAACAAAGTGCTACTGATGTACAAATTGATTTTTGAACACATACCTCATACCTTGTAAATAATTAACACACGATCATCAGAGAAATGTACTGATGTGAACTTTCAAACCATGTTTTTTTTAATAATGAGCCTATTTAGCAGCTTTTCAGACCCCACTAACAATTTCCTGGGTCAAAGCACAGTCTGTTTACATTCCTTTAATCGAGACATGCTTATCACACGAAAGGATTAGAGTAAAAGGTACCATTTAAGGATAAATTACTTTGTTTAACATACATGCAACCTGAAAAGCATTTGTAAACCACCATACCCAAACACATTAAAGGCTAGGTTGTACTGCGCCTAACATTTCCCAAATTCTAACTTTTTTTCAAATAGCCAGACATTTAACCACATAATGGCCGTGATAAGTCCCCTTTATCAGGCCATAGAAATGCTTTGAGGATAAGGTTCTGTAGATAATAATTAAGATGATACAGTCAGTCGGAGCTTGCAGTGAGCAACTTCATGTTTAATTGCTTTTCAACATGATAAGATGCTCTTTAAATGTCTATGTAGCTCTGACAAAGCCTGCTGACATTGTGAACAGGCATTCACTGTTTACTTATTCAAGACCTCCATTACAAAGATGAAATCAACTACAAACATCAAGATAAAGAACAATATGAGTTCATGTAGGATTTGTTTTGATATCTGTAAAAGCAGAAATACAATTTGAAATGGCAGCGAATGCAGTCTTATCATTCCACTCTTACTCATCAGACTAGACTGCTCAGCACAAATACAATCTCATAATCATTACCATTACAGATGAAAGGCAAGGCCCAATTAGAGTGGCTCCAATTGCTGCAATTAAATAAGTGTGGTTGAATGATAATATCTGTTCCCCCCAGAAATAAAAGAAAAAGACGGCAGCATTGAATAATCATACAATCAAAAACAATCAAGCCGGACTTTGAAGTTGTTGCACTACCAAATCTTAGAAATACATCTGGTGTAGAAATGGTGTTTTGGGCTCAGCCAACAGGCGCCGTTGGACCACTGTGTCGCGGGCCATGGGGTCGGGCCTACTTACTTCAGTACCGTAGGGCTGCTTTTGGGTTGCTGAGGACACTGGTGTGTGTTCCCACCCACAGAGCATTGCAGCAGACCGCCAGAGTCTACAGCCTTTTCACAGCTGTCCAAGACTTGTCCCATGATCCCATCCCTGCATCAAAACCAGCTGAGTGTGAGTGTGGCGCAGCAACCACTCGTGCTCACACATAATTTGTAGTTTACTGCTACTCTTGCAACCAATTGATCACTGTGTAAATAAACATGGTATGAATGGAACAAAACCTAACTTCTTCACTTCATTTAGTATCTGCTTCAAAAGGCTTCAAGTCGAATTATTCGAAGTTCAAGTATTTAGTGTTGATTCGTCTGTTTGTCTTTACATCTGCGCTCGTACAGTTCACTGTATCAAATGCCGACTGTTCATTTCACAGCTGAAGAGCTGCTCACAGGACAGTTTTCCAGCTGGGCTGAGATTCAGTGTACTTCCCCTTCACCCAGTGGACTTCAGCAGCACTCAAGCATGCCAAACAGAATACACCCTGATTGCTCCGGACTGTGACAGCAGATATTTCTTCAGTTGTCAGACATTACCGGAGCAAACAAAAACGGCAACCAATTTACTATCTTAAATCAACACAAAATGTTGAGGTGGACCCATCTCAGTACTACTCATTATCATTACGATGTTGTGCAGCTGCAGGAAATGATAGAGTGGACATTTAATGTGCTTCTTTCTTTTTGTATCTTTTGGGGACTTTCTGGCTCAGCTTCTCAATGAAAAATGTGTTTCATCAAGAAAATAGACCCTGATTAATTCATATGTTATCAATAGTGCTCTTATTTGGTCATTTTGGAGTGTTTGTAGTACTACTACCTCCATATTCCTACCTTTTTACTTCTACAACCTGTAATGTTTGTGTTAAACACAAATGCAGCTAACACTGACTGGGGAATGAACTGGCATCTTCTAAAATCACCCACATTTGACAAGTTGCTTCATACAACCCCTATCTTAAACTATAGCTGGAACAAGCTTCAGCACATGAAACACAGCTACTCAACTAGAGCACTTAAGGGGCATTAAAGGACAGTTAGGAGCTTTTGAACACAATGTGATCTAGAAAGAAAATGAGATTAAATGTCCGATTAAGGACGACCAGAAGTTGAAGTTTATTGTTCCAAAGGTTGAGTGGGTCTAATCATAGGCTCCACTACTTAGGGATTTGCTGCCATTGGGCTAAGCAGTCATTTTCACTGTGTTTACATAAACTACGCAGTTACTTGCATAGTTTACTTTAGTACCAACATGTGGGTGCCAGAGGTTTAATATCACAGTCAGTGTAATTGCTTGAGTTATTTAAAAGATTTGTTCGTTTTAACCAATGCCATGTCAAAAGATACATAAATTACTGTGGTTTAAATCACAGAACATAATTGAATGCACATTCAGAACTCATATGAATACTAAAAACATGAGGGAGGGATTAAAAAAGCAAAACTGATTAAGAGATTTTAACATTATGAATGGAGTATGTAATCCTTTAACTGCATCTTTTTGATGTAATATCCTGTCCAATGTTTTTGAGTGAGTGACATAGGGTTCAAACAGGGTTCTGCGTGTATTTTTCAGCAGTATGGAGCTGAATCAGGTGCCTCTCAGTTTGAGGACAGCAAACTTCCAAGGCAAAAAAAAAGGGACTGAAGAACACAGATTGATTTGTCAAACAGTCAAAAGTGACACTGTCTATGATTACTATACTAATGATAGCAGTGGGATAGACACCAACACACACTTTACACTAAATTTAATAAGGTTGTACTTTGTCTTGCAGTTCTTTGTTGGGGGTATAATCTGTCACATAGTCCACAAGTGTGAAGGAAACACATGAAATTGCCTCAGGGGCACCCATGGCCAACTTAACCACAAACAGACCATGCCAGACTTCTCACAACAGGTATTTTTGTTGAGCCAATAGCACAACTGAGCAGTGAAAGTTTAGCTTAAGTTACTTCAAATGAGAAAATGCTGTCACAGGCCTTTCATGTCCACAACTCAAACACTGTGTGTCGCCCCGCGCGGTGATAGCCATGAAAAACTGTTTTGATGATGATGTCACTACGTCCTAATCTGATTGCTTTTTTTGCCTTGCTGTAGGGCACTTGTCCCATATCCTGTCAGAAATGCAATTCAATATGCAAACATGCTCCTACAAAGCAGTGCACTCACAGGTAAAGTTACTGTAGGTGATGCAGCTTATCCAGCTTATCCAAGACTGTTTTCCAGGTCAAACAACAATGTTAACATCTCACACACCATAACCACTGATTAAACTAGCTGATATAAAACTAATGATATATTGTCACCTTATAAAGTTAATATGGCAAACATGCTGGAAAACAGATGCCTATTTATACACCCAGCAGACACAAAGCAGCATTAGCATTCATTTGGTGTTTCTGGCCACCTGACGAATGTATTCACTCTCCTTTTAGCTCTGTTTTTCCGGGCTCCGTCAATTTCTAAAGGGAAATATCTGGCTATTTAGCTACTAAATCCCCCATTATGTTCACCAGCTACTGCTGTTTGGTGTCATATGGTAGAATCATCAGAGCTTTTTTACTGAAAACAACAGGAAAACCTGTTGATAAGAGCAGTGCCAAAATGGTAAAGCTGCAGGCTGTGAAACAAATCAGTTGAAATTGTGAAAAACGCACTGCAGAGGTGATGGGACCTGCAGAGTCGGGTGATAATTCTATGTGGGTTTATCACTACAAGCAACCCATTTTACATTACAGGTGGTCATTTGACTCACTGATAAAAATATTGATTAGTGCAGCTTTAACATTTTGGGAAACACTGAGTCATGGTAAACAACTGGCATTATCTCAAAGTTATAAAAGTGTAGCAGCTTAATGTAACAAGATCAGAAATAATGACTCACTAGTCTTGTGAAGGAGACAAAAACAAATAACAATATAATAATAATAAATACAAAAACAATATTCTGCTTTGAACTATTACAGACCACTGCCGTTAGCCAATAATATTTCATTTAATTGCACTAATCAGTGGGCTGTAAAATATAACTGACTGACATATTCCTCTTACTCAAGAATGACGGCGTAAGAATATCTGTTTATGAACAAGGATCAACTAACAAAGCATAGCAAATGTTTATGGGTGCTGCCTTAAAAAGCGTTAGTTATCATGCAAATATAGAATAAAAGCATAAAAGTATGTAGTAAATAAGTAAGAAAGATGACAAAAAGCTAATCATCCAGAAACTACTGAGTATCATTAATTTAACAGTGAACTGTTCTTGAGCTGGCAACACTATTGAAAGCTGTCAGCACCACCGCTGTTGCCACGGACACTACCGAGCTATGTTATCTTTTTATATGTGAGGTTCAAAAGAATAACCCTCAACAAAATAGTCCTCTATTGCACTAACGCTTAACAGTTTCCTGCTACACTTCTGATTGTTTTTGTGTTTTCTATCATTCCTAACTCACTTTTCGGTGGCAAGGCACTTCCTTCCTGACCATGTCCTGTCCATACCTTTTTGCATGTCTTCAGGCTTATTTCTGAATATGGCCGTCTTCAGTGCAGAAAATTGCATTACAGTCCTGGCAGGAAAACATTTGAAAGCTGACTGTTTTCTCGACTCAGTTTACTGTTTTTGTTTCAAAAAGGTAACCTAATCTTTCATCCTTAATGAGGACATATTTCATGGCAAATGCATGATCACTTAAACAGTTCACCTCACCTTATTCAAATCACATTTTTTCTTATTGGGACAAGCGATATCCACACATTTCAAATGTACAGAAATGTTTGAAGGCCAAAGGCTTAACATGATATATGGTATAAGAGAAAATAATAAGAGTGTGGTGTAGCTGACATACTGAGAGCATTTTTACTTCTGGAGGTTTGCTTCAGAGAAAACTGCCGTGGGCTGACACTGGAATAAGCTATAGAGTAAGAAATATTCTCTGGTTCTGGTCCATTTTCACATCTCCTTCTTTCATGCTAACAAGATGCGGTGTTTGCTAAACGTAGCCCGTCACTTGTGTGTCTTTTAGTGGCGCACGGAGAGGAGGAAAAACATACACCCTAACTGCATCATGATCTGATGTTCATTTGATAGTTCTGAACATGGGCAGCCCACCTGGTTTTGGTTTTGCAGATTGCACGCTGGTCAGAGTTGCCTTGTTTTATTAGAAATCTTGTTCATATATTCCCTACCCAGTCCTCGCTGACCTCTGACAGCTCCCACGGGGCTCATGGGTACATCCTGGAAACAGTACGATACCGTGCTCTGTGGACCCGGATGCTGCTTGCTTAGGTGACACTCGTGAAGTTGTTCAACAGTTTGGGTTGTGTTTGTGTAAGCCTGCTATTTAGTCACTCGTGGTTCCACACAAGAGGGAGGAGGTGTTGTCTTGTCATTGAACTGTGAAGAGCTGTTTGACTACATCAACATATAGTCATGCTGGCGTGTGGCTCAGCATGCCTATTACAAATGGGAACTTCTACTAGGATTTCTGCTGTACCAGAGCTGCATTAGGATTAACACATTCTGTAGCTACTGCTGTACAAACCATTATAAACCGTTTGCTTCAACGGCCAAATATTAAAAAATATAATATTTTAGCTTGGTTCTATGTATAAAAAACTGGAACTGTTATTGGAGTCAGAATGTAGGTGTCTATAATTTATTCTCATGTACTTCATGGTTATCATTGTTGATTCAAGTCCAGACCTCGTTTTTAATTCACAACAAATCACTTTCAGTTACATGAAAGAGAAATAGTTTAATAATTTTTAGTTCTTTTCAGGCATGTACCAGGTACTGTGTATGAAGACTATACAGCTTAGAACATAAACTTTTCAAAGTTTTTGCTTTTCAGTCTTTAAGCTTCTGCAAAGACAAATAGTCAAATAAAAGTGAATACAGATTTTAAATAGATCTTTAAAGAGAGCAGAAGCCTAAATCTCCCGTTGGTGCCTCTCGGTGCTGCTGCAGCTGTAAAAGGAGAGCAGACATAGTAAATGGTATGCAGATATATTGAAAATGACACAGTACTTTAGATAAGGCCCACAAATCCCATGTGATTACGATGGCTATTGAAGCTTAGACATTTTGTGGCCTTGCAGTGGGTGGGGGGGGGGCAGCAATAGAGTGCATCTTATTCCAGACAGTATAACCTGCAATATTATTTCTTCGTTTACTGAGTTCCACACAAAATATAATGAAATTTGATATTGTCTTTAATCTTTGTAAAGATGCATTTTTTTAAACGCTGCATTTCTTATTTCGGTGTATTGTGCCCAACATGTGTGTTGCATCTTTGATCAGTTTTTCGCCATTTGGTAACATATAGAATATTTCTTGTATTTTATGTATTTTCAAAAAAAAGTTACTGTCACAAAGCTGAATGACTGAGTATTTAATCATTGCTGTATTTCTTATAGTAGTACTTGGCCAATTCTGTGTTTTTGCTGAGGATAAAATACACTAAATCATTCGAGTCCCCACAAAGCTCCATCACACAATACTCTTTCAGGAACAGCCCTGATCCATGTGAGATGGGAAATAGTAAATAATAGCCTTGGACTTAGCTGAGATAGACCCTGACACTGGCTCGTTGTTTTTCAAACATAGCGTTTCTTTTCCTTGACATGGATCACTATCCTGATGTAAAGCTGGCATTCTGTTCTGATTTAGACTAATAATTTATTGCATCTGGCATCAGGGTCTGCACAACAAGACCAAAGGCACAGCACAAGCTTTCAAAAAGAACCTGATATTTCTGCACCCTAATCAGTTTAAGATGACCCTCTTCTTTGTGAGCACTATTTGCGAGATCCAGCAGACAAAACATCTTTCTAGACTTACAGAGCCATTAATATAGATATAATCATAGGTCTCTTCCAGAGGATTTTGCTCCCAGAGGGAATTTCTCTCTAGTGAGTTCCCGACTCCCTTCAAAGCCAAAGTGTGACTTACAAATGACTTGCTGTGAATGAGTGACGGAGGACATGAGAGAAGGCTGACGTCCCCTTTGTGGAGTATTCATTTTGCTCAGAGGGTTTCAGGAGACACACGCATTAAACATACGCAACCACCATTGTATATTAAAACAAAACTTTATTTTACTATCAAAGCACCATCAAAGTAATATTTCAGACATAAATGGTAGCTTCTGAGGATGAGAAAGTGGATCAATTATCCCTTTTAAATCTTATCATTGTCGAAATTATTCAAAAGCTTTTTTAGTTCATCACATCTTTGCTTCACAGTGTTACATTTACACTAAATTCTAAATGTTTTAAAAAAAAATTAAAGTAAAAATGGTAAGTCGATTTTAGCCGCTCAACCACATTAAACTAACCACATCCTGCCCTGGTTCACCTTACAATATCATGGAGGATGCAAGACTCGGCAGATCAGAATGAAGGGAGACTTATCAGAATGACAAAGTGAAACGCGGGCCAGCTTCCCGGCCATCAAAGCAAGTTCGAAGCTGCCTTTTGAAAAACAATGATGCAACAGCTAATGTGGCTCATTGAAACGCTCGGCTGGCCGTGAATGGACACATTTCCTCACGTTAAAAGACATCTTCAGAGTCAGGCTTAGCGGAGGTGAGACTGTCACTACTACTGGCGCCTGCCCTCAGCTGACTATATAACTCCACCAGTGACAAGCCAACAATCTGCATAGCCAAGCACAAACTCTTACTGTATATATGAGTGCTGCCAAATACACACACTTTATAACTTTCCATTTGTAAAACAGTCTGATGGTTTGCTGCAATACAATATTTTTTAGAGATATGGTGATATAATGCTTTTATTTTTAATTTAAATTATTTTTGTATGTTTTCTACATATTTAAATGCATGTATTCACATATGCATGTATTGTACTTGTGCATACAGTATGTGTGTGATACCGCAGAGAGTGTGTTCTCCTTTGGTAACCCACAACGAGAGGGAGCGGCGGGGCCACGAGCCACAGACGTTGGGCAGCTCTTGGTGAATTATACAGCTTGGTGAGATCCACTGAGGGTGACCCCACTTGCTGAAAGCAAACACACAAATAAGATCTGGTTCATGCGTGCTATGAGTGCCGAGACAGGCTGAAAATCCACCCACGGGCTCTGGAAGTTCAGGAAAGTCTTAGTTTGATTTCATTTAATATACCTGGTCCTTCCAGGTATGTTCTATGATTGTAATGTAATGTTTCTTTACATATAGTACTCTGTATTTGTGACATTTTTGTGGGTTACAATTTAGTGGAATTGCTCTTTTATAATGTTTAGTGAAAGAGAAAGTACACGTGGAGAGAAAAAAATGTATTTTCTATTCCTTAAATCCTGACCAATTTAGTTGTCCCTTTTCAGAAAACCTCCACTTCACTAGAACTGTATCAAACATCCAACATGCCCAGAAATATTTTAATTGGTGTTTTGATATTTACCTAGCTGCAAATGAAGCATTGAAATGACATAATGTCTTCCAGTTGTACTGCAGAACAACCCATAATGTTGGCAATTAAGCTATTATCTTGAAGGAAAAAAAATGTATAAAACATTTTTTGGAAAAAAAAGTAAAGCCTAAATCGGAATACACTTTTCAAAAGCGACAATAATCCTTATATTGACCTAGTGGTTCTAAACGCATCATGCATTATCAGATCTTGTTTCCCATGAAAGGCATTTCCACATCTTTTTTTTTATTTTATTTCAAAACATTAAAGGGATGAAAGTAGAGCAAATTCACAAGGGGTTGAATTGTGAGTGATGTGATATAATAAGCAGCAATTATTTAAAATCAATGACTACCCTCGACTAGAATTTAATGCTACTGTACCTTCTTCTCTGCACATTTTCAGTGTGTCTATTAAACCAGCATCAATACTCCCACCTACTGGCCAGTGTCTGTCAGTGTGCAGCTCTGCAGTCCTTTTGCCCCTTTCCCATCCTCCCACCGTCCACCACGAGGCTTCCTTTCCTGCTGGAGGAATGGTAAAGTGATCTGTTGGTCCCTAAGTGCTTTTTGCTGTCAGTGGTGTTGACATGGGAGGCAATAGAAACCCAGCAGAGGCCAACTTGGTGAAGCAGACCTGTTGGGCTGCGCAGACAGCATCAATGGACATAGTGTACACATTCACTCCCAGGATTGTTGGACTTGATTCCTAATTCCCTTTGCTGTTTCACTGTATTTCAGTTAATTTCCCGCTTTATTGTCATTCAGCAAAAGCATTAACATTTTTATTTATTTAATTTTTTTAATATAGGACCAAAATCTATTACTATATACTTCTATGCATACATTAAAACGTGGCTTTCCTGCTGTGTTTGACCAAATCAATTTAACTGATTGACATCTGTTCCATCACTGTGCCTGGTATAAAAAGGGTAATATCTTGGTAAGTATTGTAAATGTTTTTGTTTCCATCAAGCTCCATCCTGGAAAACGGACATTTCATTGCCCTTTCGGAACGATGGACAGTATTGGAATGCCCCCACACACACACACACACACACACACACATACAACTGTTGGAGGAAGCCATGGACACAAACAAGAGAGTTGGGGACTACCTGCAGTTCAAACAGATAGCTGGGCCTGTGGGGCCGCGGCTGCAAAGGCCCCTGAACTTCACTCCACTTCAGATGTTTAAGAGTCCCAGGGAGGGCTTCAGAGTTCTCCTGAGAAATAAGCAACTACTTGGCCAGAACAGCCTTTGGATCCCAGGGTGGACCGCCAGTGGCGAGGCAGAATCCTGTTGCTGATTGGTTAGCAGCAATGCAGAACATCCTCCAGGGAGCTAATGCTTGGGTGGTTCAGGAGATTGCAAGGCAGCCGCGCAATTAACTCAAATAAGCTTGAGAAGAATTGCTTAATGTGCGTCAGGCTCTTGCCGAGTATACACATTATGGAGAATATCTACTGTTGCAGAAGTTCACTAGAGATGCAAGTTACTGTACTACAAGAAAAGAATTCATCTCACAGTAGAGATGACATGTAAATGATGGGAATATAGGCAATAAACAGCATTAGTGCCAGTGCTTAGAGTGATAGTATAATGTGATAGTATTGTAGAGGCTCTTCTAGCAAAACACCTGTAGTCCTGCAAGCAGAAGCTCTGATCTTTGTACGCTGTGTGGGGGCTGGGGCCATGACTCTTTCCACACGGAGCCAATGACTAGCCAGGGACCCTGAAGAGCAGTTGTAAAAATAGATGCTAAAGCAATACCTGCTCAGTCATTGAAGAAGCCTCCCATGTGGAGAGAGAAACAGGTGATGAATTGATGTTATTTAGTTAAAAACACATCACTGCAGAGAAACTGGTTTTTAGTTTAACCTTCACTTATATAGACGAGAGAGAGAGGGGAGAAAGCCTTCTCAGGCCTTAAAGACAAGCCGTTCTTTATTAAACTCACATCCTTGAGGTGGACAGAAAAACACCATATTGATATGTGGTCCGCCTCATAGCCGCATGACCACCTAAGGCCATTTTATTGCACCCATTTCTGGTTCACATGAAATCTGCATTTATTTAGAGACACGTGAATGTGTCAATAAGCAAAAGTATTAATTGGGAGCCACCCAACCTCACCTCAACAGTACCCTGTTGTTAATGCAAGCGCTCTACCCCTGCATTTCCTCTCACTGACCGTGGTACTGAGCTAATCATAATATATTAACTGACCATACAGGAAGCCGTGTCCCACTGTGCAGTTTTAGTTACCATGTATGCCTTTCAGATTTTAAAGGCCATTTAAGGTAAAGGTGGTTAAGACAAGCATTTTTTAACTAGTCCATTTGTTTGTGGATGCCAAACACCCACGGCCACTGTTGAACACAGCCGCTTTCAACCTAAAACTCCACCTTTAAAAGAAACAATTTTATAGAGACGTGGTGACATCATTTACACGAATATGTTGTTTAAAATCCAAGAATGTCCTGTTGTATATTTGATTTGGCCTTGGGCACCTCAGCTGACCAATACATCACATTTCCTGGGCTACGACTATTTAATGTAGAATCTCCAAAACTCACAAATGCAGTACGACCAAATGTTCCAGAGATGTACCAGTATACTAAACAGGCCATATATCTCGCTCTCCTCTGCAAACAGAAATAGATTTCTCTGAATTGTTTGATAAATTTGGTCTAGGTTTTCCAGCCATCCTTATTGGAGCTCCTACTGTTTTTCTGGCTGTTGGTGGCCTAAGCCCTAATCACCCTCCGTTCCCTCAGAGGCCATAAATTACTCCGATGAGATGGTGCTTTGTGTTCCTTCTGCTGGGGAGCGGGGCGAATTCACAGCACCATGTTTTGACAACCCGTACTTTAAATCATTGTTTTATGACAGATGGGAAAACTTCTGCACTTTCACTGGCCTGATTTATGTTCATTTGGGTCTGGAGGACACTATAATTTGCAAGTAATGTGAAAACAGATGGATAGAGAGATACCAAAGGGTAAGACTGACCTATACATTCTCAGTGCAGCTTACAAATGGCATCCATATGCCGCGAGAACTCTTCCAGTTACATGTCCATTACTGCGTATGTGTGTGTGTGTGTGTGTGTGTGTGTGTGTGCGCACATGTTTATATGCCTGACTTGTGCGTGCTTGTTCTATAAAAAAAAAAATGAAGGAAGAAGCCTGTGAAAATTTAGTGTTGGAGCAGGTCTTGTTGAAGGAAATTGGACATTCTACCAAATCATCTAGAGCATTTATCAACAGCAAAAATCAGTGGGGTAATATGCCTTGTTTTACTATTAATGCTGATCTAATATGCAAGTGACAGTTACTTATTTGGATATGTTTAACGTGTATGAGCAAAAGCTTTGATTACTTGACCTTGGTTTACAGTGCAGCTTCCCATCTCCGGTGAGGCATGAAAAATGGAAGTGAAATAATTTAAGCCATACTGCACCAGATTTCCTCTCTGGTCAGATGTCAATTCAAAGAAATTACAAAGCTGGTCTGCTTCATTTCCACTGCCTCAGGTCATGTAGCAAGGCCATACACACAGATCGCACAACAAAGCTGATTTTCTGTTCTTATCCGCACTTCAGAAATCATATCGGACACACTCTGTGGGGCAGGTTTAGGTACCATCACCAACCCCCCAGGTTCACAATACAGCTAAATGGAACAATGACACCCTACAAGCTGCTAAAGGTGACCTAAATGATTCATTTAGAGGAAAATGTTTGGATTGGGATGTTTTTCATATGGGAGTGAGCAGTAATTAATGAACTAGAGTAATAAATTCAATTTGTCACGTCACATTTACGTGTACAGAAAATATAACTGGGACAAAGACAGACAAAGATTGATACATTTCATTCAGTCTTCTGGCACAGAACCAGCAAATGTCAGGTAATCTGTGAGGAAACAGAAAACTCAAAATATATCATGCACAGCCTGGGAGCCCTGGACGACTCGTGTTTTATGGCTTTTCCAATGAGGCAGGACAGTATGTGAGTGAGCAGTGTCTGGTGCAGCCATTGTATTCCAGCGAGGGGGGACCACCCACATGAAGTCAGTGATGAAGTAAATACTGTTGCATGGCCACGTCCCCTTCCCTCACTCTCAGAGTAAACTGTGGTTGAACGGCGGGGCTCTGCTATCTCAGCTTGCCTCCAGATCACAGGGGCAGAGGCTTGAGGCGGAGAGGACGATCACGCCAGCCCCCAGTCCCTCTGTGAACCCCCCACTCTCTACCCTCCATCCTGGCCAGGAAGCCAGCTAATAGTAGTTGTTGTTTCTGGGCTGGGTTGAACTTGGCAAAGTCCCACGTCTCTTTCAAACTGAATACAAACCGCTCACACCCCTCTGGAGCCAAAGACCAAGTGAGGCCCAGAGGGAATGAGGTGGCTACTGATGCCTGTGTCACAGGATGACGCCCTCAAGTTCCTTCTCTTAAATACAAGACATCAGGCAGAGTGCATCATGGGAGGGTAAATATGCTCAGATCATACTTATATTGTATTGAATTGGTAACCCTCTTCTAGCTGCAACGTTACATCATAGAACTAAAATTATGTGAAACACTGAATTGAAACAAGTAAAATAACACAACCAAATCTCTAGTGTACCACATACCAGAGCCCCTTAATCATATCCTTTCTTTTTGTTTATTTGGACTGTTTGGACATCAAACTTTTCAAGAGGGAATAATATCCCAGGAGAAAAGAAAAGAGCAAGCCAATTGGCCTCTTACGGGAGGTCTTTGAAGACCACATTTGTGTTCTACCAAGAGGAACGTGCATTTTCCATTTTGACTAAATGTAAGGCTGATTACTCCAGCTCCCAATTTGGTAGGAACCTATTTATCATCTCCTTGCCTGCTTCTTCTGGGATTAGACCATAAATGTCCTTCAGGCAAATCCCTGTCAATTGGCTCTAATGGTGAATCTGATTAAAGAGACAAAAGAGCTTAATTTCTCCATCTTTTACATGAGCATTGTTCCAACCTTGTTGCACCTTTGTCCTATTTCTGAAACACTGATCCGATGAAAGCCACAGGGAGAAATGTCGACTGACATGTCAGTTAGTGACAGTTATATGTGAGGAGGCCGTTCTTACAAATGGGTGCTTTATTGGTCTTAGATGATAGCATCAACCACAATGTCTTTTGCTTTCATAATGATTTACTGCTGCCTGGTGGGATGAGCTCAGTGAATATGTGTGGTTGGCTGCCAATTGCACTTTTTCCTCTGTTTCTTTTTGGTCTTTGTGGGCCCTGGAGGTTTCTTAACTGTTATAGAGCCATTTGGATTGGAGGCCAGGCAGTATAAAGCTGTATTTGGCAAAAGACCTCACTGCGCCTCCAAAAATAAGAGAGCGCAGGGTGAACATATTTTTCTACGTCTGCATGTGTGTGTGTGCATGTGTGAGACAGACACAGAGTGTAATACTGGTCCAGTAACACTGTTACACCTAAAAATACAAATGGTCATTTTATAGGAAAACCAACTTGCAACTTACCAGAACATACAAATTTGAGTTGAGTTGTCAAGTCCTCTCATTAAGCTTTTATATTGACCATACAAGCTGTAATTTGTGTACTTAGCCAAGCCCTTTTGGATGTTAAGAGAGGAGAAATTACAATTTTACAAATGTTTTAGAACATTCACATCCCAGTGTTAATGTGTCTGCACCAGCTGTGGTTAGTCCTCTACCTGCAGCTGTTCCTGCATCTTGAGGAAATGTCGGTAAAAACAGAGCCCTGACCCGGCCACCGCTGTTGTTTTAAAAAGGAAGAAAGGTGAAGACCTTCCTCCTGAGGGACCGGTGGTCTGACCTGAGGACCAACGGTCAGGGACGTGAACCACAAAGAGCAGGCGGAGAGCCGTGTGTTTATTGGGGGCTTCAGCTGGAGGGGAGGGGGCAACATGTGGCTGCAGGTGAAAGAAGTGTATCCTTTGCAGAGGAGGAAAAAGAAAAACATTGTGTATTCTTATTTAATAATTTAAGCAATTAACTCAATTGTTTAAAAGTTATAATCTTGCAAACTTTAAATCATGGACACAGAATTGAGGAATATGCCATGCAAGACAACCCTATAAAAAGGAGCACAGTGTGCAGGACTGTCTGTTACTAGCTGATCATGTGATCAGTGATGTGGCTGTTGCGACCTCTAGTGGTCTCTCTCTTTACACCACATCACTGTGCCATATGGAACTGTTTTACATCAGTGGTTAAATATGCTGCACCACATGATATTGGGCATGTTGGGCAGAAGTTGTGGCAACTCCTACCTACAAATCATGATCTAAAAATTTGTTGCACAAAGCCAACTTCATTGTTAGCTTATTGTAGGGAACTGTGTCAATCTTGTAGCGAGGGTCACATTCAAGGGAACTGAACTGGAGCCAGGTCTAAACATTATATTTATTACGGTCATATTCAAGCTGCTCTGTATTTTCCTGGCACGAGTCGTCCATGTGACAAATGATCCAAATGCATAAATTAGGTTGGTAATTGTTCCGTTTTGCTCCAAATGGCAAAATGACACAATGCATAGTGGATGTGTTTCATTGTTGTTCTGCAGCATGATGCAGTTACTTTACACCCCCCCCCTCACACACACACACACACACACACCACGTGGTTCAAAGCCACTTCTGTCTTTCACCTCACACCAAATTTTATGACTGACTTTCTGAATACAGAAAAGCTAGGCTGACTGAGGCCGCCTGCCTGGGCAGCAGACAAACAGAGGCCTGTTCATGTCTGTTTTCTCTGGCCACCCTCAAACACAGCGCTGTTACATCATCCAGGATTTCTCGTTCAACCGGAAAGTGCCATTTATGTTGCGTTCGCCCTCCCTTACAGCGCATCAGATAGTGATCACATCATGTAAAGCCATTTGTTTGGAGACTTTATGTTGGTGGCCACCCGTGTTCAAGCGGGGCCCTTTCCTGGGGTCTGCTGATGACTTTTCCAATCCTCCCTCATAGGATGGCAGGCAGAGTGGAGCAGAGCAGGCGGCCCAAGTCCCATAGCCCTTTTAGTCCCAGACCCACACCTCAGGCAGGGCCCAGCCTTACAGTTTTCCAGTGTTCATGTTTGTTCTTCTGCACCTTGATTCCTGTAAGAGTCTACCATCTGATGTACAGGTCAAAGGGAAAGGAAATGGCAATCCCAGCTGAGGTCGAGGGAACCTATTAACTTTCTCATCTGTGGGAGGGAAAATGGATCACTCAGTAAGTCTTCTCTTCTAACTGGTGGCTGATTTCCTTTCCCAAAGGACATTAACAGTTACTGTTGAACTGGAAGGTGAGAAACTCTTCTGTCTGTCTGTCTGTGTGTGTGTGTGTGTGTGTGTGTCAACATGCATGTATTTTAATACAAAGAGACTGGATCATGTTAAAGAACGCAATACTATTTTGTAATTGGGGTAATCTTTTACTGCAGTACATTACACATTTGCATGTTTTATTGTTTAGAGAATTTCTTAGTTTTTTGTTGGAAAGGAGATAATGTAATGAACCTTTTTCGGTCTCGCTGTAGGTTTCCTACACCAGCTTTGAAAGCTACTGCCTTTCAAATAAAAGCAGGAATTCAGTGGTGATTTATGACTATTTAGACAAGTGGTTAACAGAGAGATGTAGGATTATGGAAATACTGCTTTCATATGAAATACACAGAACACGTCATGTGGGCTTCAGTGACCACTTAAATCTGTTGGCAGGCCAAAACCCCCCACCCACCCCTTGAGCTGGTCAGATGCACAGGGCTCCTTTTCACTCCTCACACTGAATATTTGACTTCCTTATGAACTTGACAGTTATTGCTAGTTGCACGTCTTGGGTCCTAGCTGGAGTGACACAATGCCCTGTATCTCCACCAAGGTGAGAGATGTGGATCATAATCATAAACAAACATAATCTTGATGATCCATTCATGCCAAAAAAAACCATCTAAAAATACAGCCTGATTTGTTGTATAAATTGCACACTAGTAATGCTTACTGCTGAAGAATCATTCAAAATAATAATACATGTGATTTATAAAGCTTGATTATCCGATAGTATAACAGAAATTTTAAAATATATACGATATTATGGAACCATATTTACATTTTTTAATTATGAATACACGTGCAAATAACTATATATATTTAATAACAATCTTTTTGTAGAACAATGGTTGGATTCTTGAAATGGTGCATGCAATAAACAAACATGGAATAATATAATGGTTCTTCCCGCTCACATGCACTTTGAGAGAAGGTACATGTTGGATTCTCAGTTGCCTGCCTCGATTCTGATGTAGTGAAAATGGACCAATGGAGTGTAGGAGAGGATGTCACAGGCTGCAGAGAGATGGCCATCTGGCCCACCTCCTCTCTAACCCCCATCACTCAACAACACTGAGGGGCTTTTCTCATCCTGGAGGTGGGAGAGCCAGGAGATGACCAAGGGTCAGACTGACACACAGTCATGAATTTTTCACTGCTATATTTTCTTTGGGTAAATAATCCATCTGAGTGTTGCCCAGATGGTAGCTTATAAATCTTGGATCAGAAAATAAATACTTTTCAAACCAAAAGATGTTTTGGGGGGGCTTCCCTGCCAAAAATACACATCTGAGTTTCAAATATTTTTTGGATTTAAAGCACCTCATGAACTCATCTGTAAACATTTTTGTGTATAAAATCTATCATGAAAGATGTCAAAAATATTTGATTATAATTAGTAAGAACTTTGGCTAAATACATATTTTCTGTGCTACCCACACTGTTGTCTCTCTGTTTTATCCAACGCAGTCTTTTTATAACAAATTGTTTTCAAAGCTGCAGTGTTTTTTGCTTAGGTTTTTATTTTGGAGGGGGGCAGCAAAAACAAAAGTAACACACATTGAACATAATATGCTAAAGTTAATATGGTCAACATGTTAGGAAAATAATTGCTTGTTTACACATCCAGACATGGAGCAACATTAGCATTAATTTGTTTAATATCCAATATTCATTCTTCTTTTAGTCTCCACTAGCACTTGAGGGAAGTTTCTAGCTCCACTATGTTCACCAGTTGGTCACTGCTGTGCAGGTGGCATACAACAATGTTATCAGAGTTTTTTTGCTGCATTTGAAATGGAGTACATTTATTTTGGGGTTCTCAAACCAAAACAATTAGGTTTAAGATGTTAAAGCACCCATAGTGCTCAGGGCGAACATGAGATAATTCTTTGTGGGTTTGGCACTACAAGTGGCCCCTTTTACACTACATGTAGTCATTTATCCTGTTGGTTAAATATACATTTTACTTAGAGAAGCTTTAATGGTTTCGGATGACTCCGTTTGTTTGGATTTTTGGCTATAGACACAGTCCAAACATGACATCTGTTTATCCTGTAAGGCTTGTTGCAAATGGTAAATATTGATAATACAAATTATTTTGCAATGTCAGTGTTAAGCAGCCAATGGGTATGTGTAAACAAAAGCTACCATTTACCGTATATACAAATTGGCTTCTTGATTGGTCATTTTCAATCAATACTAGGCCCACAGTACTTCCAGACACATTTAACACAATCTGTTAAACAGCAAAGTCACACAGCCAAAGGTGCACATCTAAAGCATTATGTGACAGTTATTTTTCTGCTTTGCATATCAATCATATCTGGAAGAAAAGATTTCCAGTTTTTCAGCAAAGATCACTTTAAAATCATGAAGCCTATGAAATGATGAAAGCAAAGTCCAGTAGCATACTTGGTCCTCATGAGGTCTTTTACACGGGGATCCCTACCTTTGATGGTGCATCTGCATTATGTCAGGAAACTGTGGCGCCGCGCCAGCGTCCCAGTGGGTGTGTTGCATAGGCATCCCTGCACTAGACTCACAGACTTTAATTTCTGCTGAGTAGTTCCCAACACATCTCCTGTAAAGAAATACAGATGATTGTACCTCCTATTTCTGAAGTTTATGGCTTCTTTTAAAAAAGTTTGACGCTAACAACCTCCTGAAATCATGCTGAAATCATATTTGGATCTTTTGGCAAAACATCACACACATTCCTACTGTGATATATTCTGCTGTTGTATTTATTAGTCTCCCACCTAACAGTAAATGTCAGGCCTTGGATGTGTCCTGCAGGGTTCAGCTGCTCAGTGTATACAAGCACATGAGAAGAATTTTCAGGAAACATAAAGGTTTAGCTAATAAAAAAGGTGTGATGTTATGTCAATTTCCAGTGAGATGGTTAACCTCTTGCCTTCATTTTCTTCAAGAGCAAGCTTGGTTCTTATTCTAAATATCACTTTTTCCCAAAGATTCTCCATTCCTTTCATTTCATGAGCAAACACTCGGGCTTGGAGGAGTCATGTGTTTTTGATGACCATTTTCCATTTTAGAAACTCTGAAACATCCATTGTTTGCTTGAAAAGGATAATCACCTAACCCATGAAATGTTGATGAACAAAATGAGCAGAGCCATATTTACCGTACGGGGAGGCTCATTAGAGAGCCAATCCCAGTGACGAGTTGTATGAGGTGGCAAGCACCTGCCTTCTGTCTGAGGCATGCCTCTCTTATTGCACTCGCTTTTATTTACTCACTCTCAAATTATTTTTGGCCCTTAGTTGACAAAGATAAATGGGGGGATTAATATATATTGGACTAATCTGGAAGCTTGCAGTGGGGGGTAGCAGAGAGCCTGGATAGTATTTCCCTCAGGTAACCAAACGCAGGCCCACTGGATTAAGAGCCATTTGAGGTAAGGCTTAGCCATGATCCAAAGCCATTAGCAGAACATGACTGTAGGAAAAAAAACAGGGGAGGAGAACCAAGGAGCTTTTTAATTGCCTCCTACTGATTATGATTCAAAGATGCTCCTTAATACATGACTGCACTCACACTTGAACAGACATGCTTTTAGTTAAAATTCAGATGAGGTCTTTAAAATACAAGAGGGAATTTAACGGAAAGATTCAAATTCTTTGTTTTGAACAGCCTAAGATAATCTAGGAGGCTGTTTCTGGGGAATTCTTGTGTTTGATCAGGAGCTGTGACCTGAGATGCCTTTCGTCATGATTGGCTTGAATTCATTTGGCAGTTGAAGACAACCACTAAAACTACGTTAAATTGCATAATGACATGCTGTAGACCACTATACAGCATGTTAAGTTATGTTAATGAGGAAGACACAGTTAAGAGAGAAAAGAAAAAAATAACCATATCACCTAGAGGGCATTAATTAGTTGATTTGACTCATGAGAAGACTCATTCAGTTTTGGTTTGGTTTTTCTGTAAATATCTTACTCACTCACAGCCTTGCGTTGTTGCTGTGATGGTGCAGTGTCAGAAAACATGTCATTGTGTGCCTTTATAACAGGGTCCCTTGTTTTCTCACAATGTTTCAGTCAGACTACACATGGTGTGTTTTTGCACTCAGAGTGGACTGTATAAATTTTGCGGAAATGTGCATTTCACTGGTTGGTGTTTATATGACTGTTTAAATTAAAGAAATGTAAATGTAATCAAGTTTAATTCTACCACCGTATTCTATCAAAATTAATATCACTGTACAAATGTGTTTTGTTTTCTTCTGTCAATATAATTATGCAATGAAATGGAATTGTTTTGTTATTACACCCACAGGCTTTACCACCTGGACATTATCACAGCAATGAGTGCACCTTTTTGTAGAAGGAAAAGCACAGGTGTTACAAATAGCATTAACGATGGCTCTGCTCTCTTCAAGTGTCCCAGTAGGGCACAGCAGTGTGACAGCATGCACAGTGCCAACCGAAGCAACTAAATGGAACCCAGCCATTGTTAGTTATATTATTTACAACTGTGCAGAATAAAGATCTGGGCTCAGTGTTCAGTTACAGGAAGGGAGTCGTGTCAGCAACATAACCCCCTGATAAAATCATGATCTGCTTCAGTCTGCTCTGCTTGAAAGTTGTTGACATCAGTATCAAGAGCTTGACAGAGCCAGGTAACTAAACTGACTATGGTGATCAATGATTGTCTCATGTAAAATTGTAGAGAGGAGTGTGAGTGAATGTTAATCTTACTTGAAGTGAACCAGGAAGGAGCTTAAGCTCAAAGCATGATAATGGGGGGAAGGAAAATCTCTGAATGTATAAGCACCAAGTGTGATTGAGAGAGAGAGCATCAAAGAGAAGGGGAGGGTAAATAAAGTAACCTTACTGACTAAACATTAACCCACAGTCCACTACACATGCGTTTTTAATTGCCTGATTGGAACCTGTCTCTGGACTGAGTGGGCGTGTACAGACCGCGCTTGATTGACATCTCTATTGTGGTTTCCAATCACCTGGATGAGCCGGATACACCCCAATCCGAGCAGCAGTCCAATCAGTGAGAATAACTGCAAACACCTGCATTGGTGTTCAGTGACTAATAATATAACCATTGTGATTGAAGTGCAAAACATAATCACATACAAAATATTGATATAAATTGATTGTGACATAACATTAAATGTCCTACAGTACTTGTCTGTCTATTTTTTCTTTAGTAATGCACTTTTTTTAGAACGACATTAAGTTTCTTGACACCAAAGAAAGGCAGATCATAAAAGTGAGCAGTATGAGTCAGAGCTGTATAAAAAAACAAGAGAGGAAGTAACGTCTCAGTTTGTTTGTGGGATGACACATTAGATAACATACACATTTATCCTACAAACAGTGATGGGTGGATGAAACCTTATGAAGCTTTTGGACTTTCTATTTGTGCTGAAAAAGATTTGAAGCTTCACAACTTCAAACTCAGTAAACACAGCGACATCTCGTGGCGTGTAAAACTTATAGCAACCCTTCATGACTGGGGCCGAAGCACCACCACCTCGTTCATATTTATAGTAGTTCTCTCATGTGTGCAATAAAAGTCCAAGAAGCCTGTGTTATTATTAAAATTGTATACTTTTGTATAGTGTTGCGTTTAAGTATAGATGTTATTGTGCAATATGTTTACGCAAAATAATTATGCATTGTCCAAAGAGCCCACATTGGCTCAAGTTTTTAAACGTAATGGTTGATATTTAGGCCTGTGTGACATTTCATAGGAGTTGCAATATGATAGGCCTAGAAGAGTGATAATTATTAAATTAGTATATTACATATTACATATTACATTATGACTTGGTATCAGGACAAAATGTTCTCATACTTCATGTCTTTCTCGTGCACATCGCCGTATTTTCCACGTATCCATGTCTCTTCTTATCCCACTAATGTGCCGATCTCAGAGTTTAGGTGTAAAACCATTTGAACTGTCAAACTGAGTAAAGCCCTTTTTCGAAGCATCAGTGACGTTTAAAACTTTAGATGACCTTAACCCTAACCCAACCTACATCTGTATGAAAGGGACCAATTTAAAGGGGTCATGAGGGGTCATAGATTTAGAGGAATTGCAAACCAAAAGGATGCAGGAAACATCAGAGTAGCAGTCAAGTTGAACTCATGAAAGTTTTAAACACGTACTCATCTGCGACTGTACTTTATTCACTTGCAACTTAACTGCATAAAGTTTACATTTATCATCTGTGTGATTCAATTGGAAGTTGTGATTGTACGTGTGTTGGCAAGTGTATCTGTAAACCACTCATTCTGATAGACAACAAGCCTTTTTACATTACTGACATTTTGACTTGTCATAGTAGTGAAAGCACAGGTGTTACTAATAGCATTAACAATGGTTCTGTTCTATTTAAGTGTTCCAGTAAGCCGTGAGAGAGCGACTGTGAATTAGCATGAACAACAGCAGCACCCTGAAAGCAAAGCAGCAAAATGGAATTCTGCCATCATTCATCTTATTATTTACATTGTGCTTTTCCCACTGTGACATGTCAGAATGTGTTCAGTGAAAAAGGTATTTCAGACATCTTTTTAAAAAGCTGGAATACCAGAAAGTGTTTGTTCCGAGGCCTTGTTGCTTGTTGGGGAGCAAAGTGGAAATCATGGTCTTTGTCCAATCAATATAAGACCAACCTTTTTCAATACATTCAAAAGAAAAGAAAGAAAGAAAATGTGGATCTAGTAGAACGACACTCACAAAAGTTTACTTATGGTGGAAATAAGATATAATATGTAATAAGAGACATCAATCCAATGAACCTTATTGTGAAGAAATATATGCAACCAATATCTCCTGCCACTAGAACCCACAAACTGACAACAAAAAAAACAATTACAATGAGTCAATGTTTTTTTTTAGACATGGCATAACCCTAACCATTGTTTCTTAAACATTATTGGAAGATGACTCTAATTTGCTAGGGTGAAAGAATAAGAAATTAACAGCTGTAATTCTGTTGAGTTTTGATGGCTTCAACAAATCTTTAGCACAGCTGCAGCCAATTAACCTGAGGTGAGCTCTAATCAGCCAGATTAACTGAGAACACCTGTGTGAAGGACCAGAGCTGGGCAGGCATTGGAAGATTTTAGAGACAGATGCATTTTAAATGCCTGGTTTCTGTGTCTTCAAAACTTCAAAATCAAGTATGTGCTGTTAGATTGACATGTTATGTATATACTGCTTACACTGAATGTTAACAGCATGCAACTTGATTTGAAAAACAAAGAAGAAATTGCTTCACGATCCTTTATTTTATTTACAAGCTGACTTGAATTGTGATAGTTGCTTTGTTGTCTTTAGAGGTGGCCATCATGTTTGGGATTCAAATGTTAAAAAAAAAGAAGATGAAACTACAATTGCTGCCAAATTACCTGAGCTGAGAGGTTTTTAAATTACACTGACACTAGACCTAAATCATATTAGTTAATTTTAAGATTTGTTTAGATTAGTTGTGTGTTTGACACTAAAGTAAGCTGTGATGTTTGACAATTTTGGTCATAAACAAGAAATGCTGATTTCAAACTCTAAAGGTGCATTCATGATTATCAATTGAATAATCCTGTAGCTTTTATCTGCAGTTTTCTTTCTATTTTAACCATTAAAGTTGTTTAAATAGGGAATTACTGACACTTTTTTAAGCCTTGTCTTTACTGTAAATCAACATTTAAGACATTTCATGACCTTAGACAAAAATACAATAACTAAATTAATGATTAAATTCTTACCAGTGCATAAATATGCCTCAAACACGCCATTATGGCACTTTATCTGTGTAAAACCCACGATAATGAAAATGTTTCAGGTCCAACAGGGCTATTCATAGTAACTATTGCAATACATAATATCAAACACAAGGTGGTGCCACAGAATAAGGTGTAGCCTGTTTCACTCCTTCACTGGAGGAAGTGCTGGAAAACAAAAGAATTAGATCACTGTTATTGTCTCACACACAGACTAAAGCTTGAGTGACATAATGTGAGTGTTTTAATAGATGCGAGCTCAGTATCACACATCCGTACGATGACAGGTTCTCCATTTTCCTCCTGATCTTTCCTGCTAATCACAGCCACTGTAAAACAAGTGCTATAAAACACTGGCCAGCTGGTGATAAAGAGCCCTCATATATATAGCAGGTGGTACTCCGTATGTAACGTCCCCTCCATACAACCAGCCGGTTATGGCTTTATTGCCCTACACATCCCCTTCATATCTGCCTGCTTCCCTGCCAGCCAGGTAAGACCACCTGTCGGAACAATGATAAAACAATAAGAGGGATTGTATGAAGTGATAAGCTGGCAAGAAGTGTGTGTGTGTGTGTGTGTGTGTGTGTGTGTGTGCGTGTGCGCGTGCGTGTGTGCGTGCGTGCGTGTGTGCATGCTTTTTTTGGTAAAGAAAGTTCTTTGTATTTTTTCTTATATTTACAGACATATTTAGATTTTCTTACATTACAAAGTGTACGCGTGTTGTGGTCCAACATGTCCACTGGAGGGCAGTGTTCACGTTAACTACAATATGTATCTTTCTAATTTATTCAATTGGGTGTTGTTGTTTTTTTAATGATCAGTGGTATTTCTTAGGTAATATTTTATACATAAATTCTATAATCTCATCAATTCTAAATGAATTCTTGAGAGAAAAGGTGAGAATGAAAGACTTTTATTCTGCACATGAACACAGACTGGTTACATTAAGCAAATATGGTTCGCTGTTGTCCATTTTGCTAGATTATCTGCGAGCTTTCACAGCTGGAGCTATACACAACGCTCGCTCACTTGCAGACGCTTGCTCGGCTTAGCAGTTATACAAACAGGGCTGGCTGATTATTTTTGCTCTGATTTACCAACATGCCGCTGAGATCAGCAGATCAACAGCTAGCTTTTTGAGTGCTCTACTTTTCAGCGTGATGTGCGGTAAGTCTGAGGATCTCTGTGCAAACAGCCTCTTTATGACAGAGAGCGAGGTGAGTGGCTTCAGACACTACAAGCCAGACAACTCATCAAACAAACACACTAAAGGCACTGAGTACACTCACTCTGTACCATCTGATTTGTGTTATTAGAGCATTTATTGATGTTAGTACAATATTACAGCTTGCTATCAGTCACTACAGTGCTGATGTAGTCAGTTTACACATTGATGTATTGTGGTGTGCATTAATGCCTTTACAAAACAATAGTGTTTTCCTATTATCTATAACACATCTGTATTTTACCACTCTGACTTGTGCTGTGAACTTGCATTCTACATTTTCCCACATTCTCCCCAATCTTGCTGAGAAGATCATAAGCTACCGACTTTATTCCTTTCTTGACACTTGTAGTTTTAAGAAACCTTTAGTGTTTATTCTGCACATAGGGAGGAGCCATCTTTTCTACATGAGCTTTAGCACCTTTCAGCACCTTGCTAGCTGGCTCAGCTTGCTATCTGAATCTCACCCGATGAATCCGCACAACTCCCAGCTGCACAGCAGTGAGGCTTCGTTTCACCCACAAACCTGGCAACAGCTTTAGCGCTAATCTCTCTCTCTACTGATTTCTCTCTCAGTCATTTTCGCTTTATTGTTTCTTGAATGTGAAAGTTGATGACTGATTATTTTTTGTGTTCTGCCACCTTCCAGATCTCTCAGCGGGCCTTATCTCAAGATAAAACACAGTGCCGGTTAATGGTTGAAGTGAATGCAGGTGCACATAGTGTTCATTGCAAATTGTAGTGGGGAGAAATAAAGCATGTTTACTAAATCCTTACAATCACAGAGATATACACCTGAAGCACACTATATATACTTTAAAGAAATGTGCTGCAATGCTGCCTAACAAAAGCACACAAGCTTAACATTAAGACTGCCTGCTAACTCAAACTAAATGAGTCTTAGCAGTCATTATGTAGCTGAAACTCTGTCAAATTCTCTATGACAACTACCACAACACATGGATCAAAGCAGAGGCAGCTGCATCAGGTTCCAGGCAGTACCAGCAAACTGTAGGTGTGATGATGATGATGATGATGATGCTGCATTATCGTGAAAACACACACTTTCTCCCAGTGTGCAATATTTTACTGTTTATAAGTGTTAGATATCAGGAGGCCGAACAGAAAGCATCCTCACTGCTTCACAACAGCCAATCAGCCAATCACAACACACACACACTCGCTCCACTTAATCTCTCTCTCTCTCTCTCTCTCTCTCTCTCTCTCTCTCTCTCTCTCTCTCTCTCTCTCTCTCTCTCTCTTTCTCTCTAATGATGCTGGCCCTTCACAACACAACATAATTTTCATCATATGCATAAACGGATGTTTCGAAGCTATATTTAAAGTGTTTAACCAAATTAGCAGTCAAATGAGCAACAACATCTGCTATACGTTAACGTCACAATATTTTCCAGTGACAATATAAAAAAAGATGCAACCGCAGATGTAAATGCCTCCTTTTCTTTTCAAATCCTGGATTTAAAATGGTTCCATCATTCTGATGACTATTGTGAGGAATAGGAAAATATCATTCACGGAATCAATATCGATTTCCATATGACATAAGAATGATAATAGGTCTACATGCTCATACAGACGGTCCGACAACGAACGGCAGTTAGGAGGTGTTTTACTGGGTCGTGTCCATGAAAACATGTCTGCTGTTTTCTCCAACAGTGAGAAATAAAGCAACTGCCACAACTGTCAGTCAGGTGCCTTTAACTGCCAACATCCATCCCATTCATATTTTTACAAGCTTAACGACCTGCGCAGAGTCATTAATGCAGCTCATTGTCTTCTATTATGAAATGTCCAGTTGCTCAAAATTGTGAGCGTCTCCTTCAGGTCCACAGATCGAGAAACAAATCTCACTTGCATCTACACGGACTAACCTCTGAATGCCTTGATGGACATCTTGGCCTTTTTTGTGCTGTTTTGCTTGTGGTCTTTCCACAGGGCAAAAGAGGGCCTGGTTTTCAGCCATGTGTGACTGGGGCACTTACTGGCTCACACTAATGACCCTAATTGGGAAAGTGGGCTCCGTTTCAGGGTCACTGACAGACTGACTGGCATGTGAGGAATGTGACCAGGTGGCACCCGCTTATTGTCTGGGCCACCCTATCAATTAGCTGCTTACTGCAATGGACACCTTCCCTCTTGCTTGTCTCCACTTTTGTCTTAAAATGGCACACAGGAAAAAAACTGACCCTACTTTTAAAAACTAAACCCATCTTGTTTGGGCTTTTTTTTTTGTTCATTTTCCTCTGAGTGACTAAATATTATATAAATATTAACAGTCTAAATAATCTCACACTTTTGTCTGAAGCCTCCAAACTTGTCTTCAAAGACTTCTCTGTCATGGGAAACTTACTCTCACCTGACCCTGAGAAGTTTCAGCTTATTCAGAGATCTCTTCTGACTCCAAGCGGTACAGTGCAGATGATTTGTCCCCTTGTCACACAGCTCTGGTACAGACAGATGTGCTTTGTCCAGGGAGTGGTGGGTTATTTGTTAGTGTTGCACACTGAAGTTGAATTAAAGTTGACGCTGCGCTGCGTGGGATGAAGTTTCAGGTAGAATTCAGAAAAACTAGAGTCACTGGGTTTCACAGTAACAGGCCATTTTTCACCCCCTTCAGCATCACAGCGCCAATTAATCATGTGTTTGATGTAGATGCTCCACACCCTCCAAGCCTTCATGAATGAACCTGTTGTAGCAACTTCAGAATGCAACTTCGGTCAGGAATCTTTAAACATTTCTTTTGTTTTCCATGAAAGACTAATATATTTGCACTGCTATTTCAGTTGTGACTGCTTGTTTAAAATATGGCTAGGTGGACATGTTTTGTGTTGCTGGAATGTTGCTGATTAGAAATGAAAATGTTTTTATGTATTCAAATTCATGAATTCAAGACATAAAAGAACACATTTTGACTTAGGTTTGATGCCGTTTCAAAGATTCAAGTGACATACAGAGCGTTATGTACCACCGCTTCACATTGTTTGGTCAGCGAGTCCTTTTTACCATCTCAAAGGCATGATGTGTACAATAACCAGGCTTCTGTGTGCATCTGTGATCTTTTTTTGGCTGCGGTATCCATTCAGCTCTCTTTCTAAGCGAGCTAGTGTCTGCCACCTGCATCCCGGTGGTACAGCTCAGATGTGGCTTTTACTAATACCTGCACTATGGTCCTCTCATTTCAGACAGGCGTGCCTCACATTGGTAGGTGTGCATGCAATAAAAGCCCCCTTTGGGACATGCAGTCTCTCATGATTGTAGGACAATGTAAATATTTCCGTCTCACCACAATTCAGAGTGCAGATGGTCACATTGTAGCTAAATGTAACTGAAGAATACAATCACACATAAAACTGTAAATGTGTGTTAACATTGGTGGGAACATTTCTAAGCTTAAAAGTAATGAGATCATTTTCCCAAAGCTTATGTCGGTAATATAAGAATATTACCGACATCAGCTTGACAATGAAATAATCAACGCCAAATCTTACTAGTGAAGAACTGACACTCTTTGATGATTTTTACTAGCTGCAGCTTAACACCAGTCACTGACAGACATGGGTGTGAGCCACGCGTATTAAGGTACGTGTGTCAACAGTGCTGGCCTGGAGGTGAACCCTTGGATACACCTTGTGTGGAGGGAGAAGAAAAGGGAAAGGCAGAGTGAGGAGATTGAAGAAAGCAGGTGTGGCCTGCTAAGTGACTCAGCCGGAGCTCGAGTCTGCTGAGTGACAAATCAAATGCCAATTGAAAGAGTGCACTCTGGCTCCGAATTCACTGGCTCCCTCCACTGCACAGGTGGTCTTTGTCTCACACACACACACGCACACAACACAACAACACACCCACCCACCCACCCGCGCACACACGCATCGAAAACCTACACCGCAGTGTAACCTGGGTGATTGCTCTCTGCATTAAACAGGTTAATCTCTGCAGGAAAAACAATGCTATTTGAGTTTGACAAACATTCCTGATCACACATAGTGTATCAATATCAGTATCAAACAGCAACACAAATCACACTTTCTTTGTTTTCTTTTTTTGCATTAATAAGATATTGTGGATCTAATCCATTGCCCTGTATGTGACCTAGCAGTTGCAACACAACATGCCAGAATCTGACCTCATCCACACAAAACTGTGACACCTGATTAATGAGCTCTGAGGTGAACCCTGTGTGTCTGTCCCAGGTCAGTCTTTTTGTGCTGATCCTTGAAGGGAGTGGTGAAGATGTCCTCAGTAAATTGATGGTGCTTCTAGGAAGGAGGGAGATAAAACAAGTGCTGTATAGAGAGACTTGATGACCCACTTAATCTCTCTCTCTCTCTCGCTCTCTCTCTCTCTCTCTCTCTCTCTCTCTCTCTCTCTCTCTCTCTCTCTCTCTCTCACAAAAAGA